>VWZO01011206.1:487042-569412 GCA_013396975.1 Bucco capensis | reverse complement strand
GGGAAGAAGAGGGTGTAGGAGGTGTAGGAGGGTGGCTCATTCATGCAAAAGAAGTTCATTGTACATATCCTGTTCTTTTTGAAAGCAGTATTTAAGCCTACAAACCCTGAAACACTGGAGGCTCATCATAATGCTTTAACCATCCTTTGCGGATGATGATTTGTTCCAAAAATGTTATCCCCTGTGGTTCTGTGTTCTCCAGCTGATGACACCATTATAATGAAATTCTATATAATATTCTGCAGAGTTGTAGCAGTATTTTGAGAAAGACAGCATATATGTATTATGTAAACTACATAGGAAAATAGATTGACATAAATTTTATTTTACCTAAAGAAATAGCTCAGAAACTATCCTCAAGATTTATGAAATAGCATTATTCTAGGAAGTCATCTATTACTTTTAGCAAGGCCAAATCTCATTGTGTAGTTATCTACAATAGTATTTTTATTGGTTTCATTTAGACTAAGTGTTAGTCATTGAATAGCAAACACATAAAGTAGAAGGTTATATGACTATGAATATCTGCTATTTTGCAAAATATTTTATAACTTTTCCTTTCTTTATATAACAGCAATGTTATATATATTTTACTAAAAGATATGTATCATTGCTGTACCTTTTACTGGGCAGATGATTTAAACCTGCTTCATATGATGCTTATTAAGTCACGGTCTTTTTTTCTGCAAGGCATCAGTGCCTTCTGTCTTCCAAACAAGCTTTCCATTCATTAGCATTCTCATTGTTTTCCTAGTGTGTCTATACCATGAATAACACAGAGCTGATACATAGCTGGATTTAATCATGTCAAGCCAATTCAAATAAATGCAGTCAATAGCTCAATTAGAAGATATACATCAGATTTGTACTCTTCATCAAGACCAAAGTCTTATCCTTTCTTTGTACTGAAATTGCACGCTATTATTTTTATATCACTTCCTAATTTTTTTTCCTCTTTTTCATATTTATATCTTGTTTGTTTCCCTTTACATCTCTTGAATGTCTTTTTTTCTTTACAATAATTCTCTGCTACAAAATGGGGCTAAATATTTTCTATATTGCATGGAGTCACTGTTCAACTCCATGTAACTGCACTGGAAGAGCGCACTCTGCCTTTTAAGACATCCTCTAAGATATACTGCTTAGCTCCAGCTTAAGGTTGCACTTAGAGAAAAAATGTCAATAAAGTAGCATATTTGTATGCATTGTGTGCACAGTGAGGATGGTGTTTAACGACTTAGTCATTAAAAGATTCTGTGTGGTTTCCGTTCAAAAATTATTCTTTCTCTTCATCCCAGTACAACTGCATTGCTCTGCTCCTCCTTCCCATGGAGTTCTCAGGGTAATTGTCCACAACATGCAATGGCACCTGGTGCCAAAATGCTGCAGCTAATGCCAACTTGAAATGATACATCAACTCAGCTTGGCAGAACACAGCAATATAGAGCACCACTGCAGTGCTATACTCATGCTAATAATCTTTGTTCCTCAGTGAGTCCCACTCACCCTCAGAGCTTAGTGTGATCAGTAGCACAGACAATCAACTCTCTGTGGGTTAAACTACAAAACACGTCTTGAGAGGCATGTTGAATTTCCACTATTAGTTTTCATTATTAATTATTATTATTATTAATATTTCCACTATTAGTTTTCATTATGAATTAACATTTATCAAGTAAAAATAAATGACATGCAATACTGCAGAAGTGATGTTCTAGTCAATGAACATGATGATAATCCGTATTGAAAATATTCAGTAAAGATAAGCCATTTGGTATTATTTGCATTATTTAAAATAAGTTTGTGCCTAAATATATTGTAGTTAAAAGAGGCACTATCCAGCCCAGTGAAATATTTAATATGTTTTCTGTCACATTTGAAGGTTCTGCTATAACTATTCTTTCTACCATCAAAAAATTAACAAGTCTCAAAGTCCTTTTCGGACATGGAACTACTCTGTGTCTTTTCCAGATGGGGCAAATATGGAACTAATATTCCCAGTACCTTGTGAAATGAGCAGTAATAATGTTCCTATTTTACTTATGGGATAGCTAAGGTACAAAGATAACTATTTGTATAAAGTCACTCAGGAATCAATAGTAAATAGGAGAAAAAGTAACAGAACTTTTCTTCAAAAAAATAAAGTGTCCTAACCACAAGACATTCTCTTCTTCCTCCATAATAAAGTTAAATATGTGAAGTTAAATAATGAAGTTGTTCTACAGATTAAATTCACAGTAATAGCAGATGTTCAACAGTTTTTAATTTCTCTTTTCAAGTAATGTGGTTTGTGTACTGCCTGAAGCAGGATTTAATTTGTCTCACTGTGTTATCAGGCAACTAAGCTGCTGTCAAAACAGGCAGATCAGGAATTAATGAGAACACTTCTCTGTACAGTTCTGTGATTATAGTACAGACAGCTGTATTTTAATTTCCAACATTTATATTTCACATCTATAGATTTCAGTCATAAACTAAAATCAGATAAGAAAACAGGCTAAAGCTTGCTTCACATCTGAAAATCTGATCTTATCTTTAGAAGGAGTGGATCTACACATGGACCCATATAAATACTCATTAATAATCACATTTCCCCAAACCCCTATCACAATTGGCACTAACTAAAACCTTTTCTTATTGACTAGTCTCAAGTGCCACCACAGGGATATACAACAAAAGATCTTACAATCCACACAGGAATACTTCAAAAATATCTTTAAGCCAGAAAAATTAGTGAGCTGCCTAAACTTCACTGCTGTACTTGTAAGAATTTGTATGACCTTGACTGAGCTACCTTCTTGCTTATCTCTCATTGTAGGCCTATGTCCTTCAGCATTGTACGGTGTTTAAATCAGTGAACTTCCTTTGGGGAAAAAAGGATGATAAATCCTGAGGGCATTTTGCTATCATCATGAACAGGAAGAAGCTTGTAGTCTGGAATTACCTGATTTGGTTTGTATATTGTACATAACTTTGGAACAGTGTCAAAGTCTTGTGAATTCTGTGAATGGCTGCAAAATGCAACCTTTTAAATATGTTCTTTAGTAAGCAACTATAGGTAGTGATTTAGTCCTCAAAATCAGCCTTCAGGAGGTGTCACTCTATATATTCACTACAGTGAGAACCAGAAGCATTTTGGTTGTGTTGCTAAAGAGGGAAACTTTGGCTTTACTCTTCAGATGCATGTGTACATAATAGAGTTGATGGCTGTCAAGCTTCACAGAGAGATTTAGTCAGGTATACTCATAAGAATAGATTTAGTTTGAAGTTTGGGGAGGGGAGAGGTGATTGTAACACTGCTTCTTCTCTAGTCCAAATTAGGAGTATTAGTACTGAAATCTGTAAAGCCTTTACTGACCTGTTCTTTTTGTGGTTCTTGGACTCCTGTTTAAGCAATCTCCCATTTTTCCTAGCTATATATTCATTTTTGCATCATCCCTTAAATTATTCTACTGCAAATTCTCGTACTGGTACACAGAGAGATGTAATAGGAAAATAATCTGACTGAAAGGTAGTTCAATATATCCCTTCCTTTCCTCCTGCTCATAATCAATCAATCAATCAGTTATGCTGTCACAGCAGAGGTAGTAACAAAGATAGTAAGAGTTCGAGAGATACCAACTGTATGTGCTCTTCCTGTCTCCAATAGTACTTGTCCAATAAGTGCCTCATCCTGCTTGGATCAAAGCCCATTCCAATCTATCTTTATTAATACAGAACTTGTGGACCTGGTATTCAGCTATGCAGTGTGAAAAAATGCACTTATCTCTGTTACCTTCCAATTTTTTGTTATTTTCTGATAATTTGAAAATTGTCAGTATTTTGCTCACCTTTATTGCTATCATGATATTAAGAATTGGAGGCTGCAGGCTGATGAAAGTAGTACTGCTCAGATACGTTGCCTCCAGGAAGGACAACAGAAAAAAAGAATGCCATGTACCTAACTTAATGTGCTATCTAGCCTCCACCTAAAGCAGTTAAATCAATACATTTTAGAAGACAAACATGGATGTTACTTTTTTCTTTTATTACAATAAAGAAAGAGGCTGTAAGAAGTAGAGATGGTAGTAGGTTACAGCATATTGGCTACAGCATGTTTAAGAATCAGATCATTTTCACAGTGGGGTTTTTTCTTTATTTAAAAAAAAATTATACATTTTGTATGAAAGTTCTCCAACATTGTTAGAGACATTCACCTGGGAAGGAAATTAATTAGTAAACTGAAGTATTTAATTAAACTGAAGGTAAGGCTTACTATTCTCTTTCAGAAATGTGCTTTATTCACAGTGTCTCTCTTTCTTCCCAATATATGTAAAAGTAAAAAATATTTTAACTGTTTATTTATACCATACCTATACTGGAAAAAAACAGCATTAAAGTCATTATTATTTCTTTATTTTAAGACATGTTGAATCCATGTGTTCATCTTGTTCCAGACAGCTGTTTAGAAATTTAACTGTCTGGCTGTTGACCAAAATAAATGGAATGCCCTTGGTGTAACATCCCTGTAAAATCTGTAGTTGTGCACCAAAATCAATAAATCTTGAGGAGAAATAAAGAATTGAGCTTCAGGGTTGCAAGACATCTTAAAAAACATGTCCTCTGTTTTTCACCCTTCCTCCAACCTTAGAATTTAATATATGTTTTGGCTCCAAGTAGCTAGAATATTAACTTTAAATCCAAAGGTCACAGAGCTGCGGCTTGATAACATACCATTCTTGATTGCTGTTTGAACAAAACAAAAAAATGCTGTTTGGCATAGTCAGAAGTAGAAAACCAAAATTATAGACCACAATAAAGTCTGCCTGTAATAATCTACAATCTTTAAGAAGAGAGAAAACACATGCTGTGATTTCAGTATTCTCAGCTTCACTGGGGCACACCAGCAAAGACATTTCCTTTCTTTTACTTTTCAGTCCAGTCATTTTATTAATATTTCATTATAAACTTGCAAATATAGAATATAGAGGTTGCTTTTCAGCCTTTTGACATAGTCTAGATGCTGCATCATTATATGGCTTTAGGAGGACTTCTCATCACCCACTGTAAAGTCTCTGCCTGCAGGCACTCAGCCAAGCATGACCAAAATGTTTAGTTCTCCTGGGATGCAGCTCTGTGTGAAAATCCTGAGGAACACCAACAGCAAAGGAATTCAGTCAAATGGACTCAGAGTAGCCCTGAGGCTACTCCAGCTGTTCCAACTGGATTACAAGGAGAATGGGAAAATCCAAGGAATTGAGGAAGGTTTACTAGGAATACGCAAAGAACTAAGGAAGACTTGGAGTGAAGTACAACTATTGTGAGATTAAATCTGATTTCAAGAAGTTTCACCTTTCTCTCAAATACATCTCTCCGAGATACCAAGGCACATACAGTGTGACTAATAGACACCTCATCTCTACATGTCAATCTAACACAGTTGTTATAGCAAAAAAACTAATCACTGATAGGAATGGTAAGAGTTCCTTTTCATGGTTTAGCAGTCACAGAGTGGGTGATGCTGCAGCCATTGAACTCGTCCATGTAGGAGACTCATATAATCTGAAAATGATATTAAAACTTTTGAACCCCTCACTGTCTACCACTTAAATGCAGTACCCTGAGACATCTGGTCTCTGGATGTTTTAACATATCTTCTCACTAGACTGTTGTTTATTTATAAATCACTGCACCCTATACAAAGTATGAGATATTTCAAGAAATAAAGTATGAATTACTGGTGAGGCTGGATGAGGTACAGAGTTGTGTGCAGTGGGAGACAGGAATTGTGCAGGAGCTTCCAGTGGAAAGACTGAGGTAGTGATTCTGGCACTGCTAATTAACTCCCAGTGGTATTAAGGAAACGTTTTCTCCTCCCTTCAGTTAATAAAAAGATGAGGATATGGTTATACAAGTCCTTCACAGCTGGCATACCACAGAGCTTAACAGATCAAGAAGCTGCATTCCAGGGATCCAAATCCTTTCTCCATGCCCATCTTTAAATATTTAGCATAAGTTTTTGCATGTCTTTGGACACTGCTGAAGAGCCTCCGAGTTGTGGTAGATAACTTACACTTATAATCATAAAAAATAATCATAGAATCACTATGATTGGAAAAGACCTTCAAGATCATTGAGTCTAACTGTCCACCCATCTTTGAACATTTCCAGGGATGGTGATTCCACCACCTCACTAGGTAGCCTGTTCCAATGCCAGAAAACCCTCTCAGTAAAGAACTTCTTTGTTATATCTAATCTGAACCTCCCCCGGAGCAGCTTGAAGCCATTTTCTCTTGTTCTAAAACTCCTTCCCTGGGAGAAGAGACGAAGACCCACCTTGCTGCCAGCCCCTTTCAGGCAGTCGTAGAGAGTCAGAAGGTTTCGCCTGAGCCTCCTTTACTCCAGACTAAACAACCCCAGTTCTTTCAGCTGTTCCTCATAAGACTTGGGCTCTAGATTTTCACCAACTTTGTTGCCCTTCTTTGGACACACTCCAGTAGCTCAATGTCCTTTCTATAGTGAGAGGTCCAAAAGTGAACACAGTATTCAAGGTGCAGCCTCACTAGTGCCAAGTACAGGGGGGCAATCACCTCCCTAGTCCTGCTGGCCACACTATTTCTGATACAAGCCAGTATGCTGTTGGCCTTCTTGGCCACCTGGGCACACTACTGGCTTATGTTCAGCCAACTGTCAACCAGCACCACCAGATCCTTTTCTGCCGAGCAGCTTTCCAGCCACTCCTTGTCATAAAAGGAGAACAGGTTAATATCCAAAAGAGCTGTAGTGACTGTGTGAAACTTAAACTGAAGTTCAGGACTCATCCGTCAGACTCTTCCAATCCCTCCACTAAAGCTAGATCTACATGCTTCATGGCCTGTGCATCCAGCATCTACTTACTGACATGTCCTCTGCAATAGCACAGGTCTTTCTGTCCCCGGATGCTTTCACAAACAGCTCTAAAACCCATGTGCTTAAGCTGTGGCCTCTCCAAAAACCACCAGAAAGCAACCAGAGAAAATGGTTATAATGGTCAAACGGTAGCAAGTTTAGTCTCCTCTGCCATGCCTGGAGCTAGACCTCCAAAATTGCTCAGCAGCATCTAAAATCTGTAAATTATATTATGAAGGGTTCAGATTTTCAAATATAAGGGCTCTGCTGGTTGGGAAAACCAGGGCTCAGCTGTAGACACCTCCTTGCTAAGTCTTCTCTTCACATACTCTCCCGTGGCTGACAGATGCACAGCATGTGTTGGAAGGAGCTTCTAAGAATTTGGTGCAGAGGGAAACAGAGCTTTTCAGCAACTTTTGCTGCTGTAACATCAAAGCTGTAGTGCAAATTGTCATGTTTTATGATCTCCTTTACATTCACAGCCCTGAAGCCTTAGCAATTGAGCTCATTAATATGATGACTACCTCTAACTGCTGCTGGGAAAGCTAAGAAACACATAACACATGGTGCCCAAGTCACCTGTCCAAAATACAAATATTAGATGTTTAATGCAACAAAGAGGAGAGGTTAAGTAAACCATATCTATAAGAGTTTTTATAGCTTGATTTGCTATGTATGCAGAGGCCTCTGAGTTACAGAAAGAATCTTTTGAAAGGAAACTACAGCCTGTATCAATAAGGTGGTGTATTTCTTACACACTTGCATTTGGTGTAATGGTCTGATAACAATTCACCAATTATCTTGTCCCAGAGTGTTTTGGATGAACTAGAGAAGTTTTGGATAACTGCCTTTTCTATGTGTGTTATGCAAGAGGATGTTGGGAAACAGTGTTTTGAGGTCCTTGCCTGGAATCAGATTCTTGCCCACAGTTTATCAGCAGAATTGTGTGGCAGCCTACCCACAACATACTGACATGCAAGTTTGATATGTGATCCAGACAGGAGTGACACCCATTTCATCATTTTGCAGCACGTGTTAATAATACCTCACATTATCTTGCAAGGGACAATTAAATGCTCAGTGTTATTGAGCTAAGAACATGTCCTTTGTTGTTGTTGTTGTTGTCCAAAACAGAGGAAATAAGTGAAAGAATTAAACTCTTTTATGAGGAAAACAACTGCTTGCCAATAACAGAAACTAGACATATTAATGGATAGCCTAATCATTTTGAAAAACAAATTCTTGTCTTTTGTGATTGCCAGAACAAAAATCTAGTAATCGCAAAAATTCAGCAGAGTAAAAGAAACTTGCTTTTTTTTCGTATTGTTAAGTTTGTTAATAAAATACCATTTGGTATAACAACTTTCTAGGGAAATAATAACATGATTTTGTGATATTTTGTATGTTATAGCTTCAATTCTGACCCTTATTTCAGGATTCCATAAGCAATTTGTGAGGGGTGCTAAAATCTGAATGGCAAAATGACCCCAAGAAACATTCTTCACAAGTATGGATTTGTGTGGTCCCTTAATCGCTGACTGCAGTGCCTCCTACACTTTCAGAAAATAGACAACGAGTGTTAAATTCTTTCTCTGCTACCATGCTGCAAAACCACTGTAAAATCTGTGTTTCCAAGGTTCTCCAAAATCAGATTAAGATCAGCACACCCAGATTTTTGCAATTAATTGTGAACTGATGTATGAACATATTTTATGGGCAGCTTTTATATGCAGGGAAAGACAAAATGTTTTGAAAGGAACATTAAGTAGTGAATTGTTTTTCTTCCAACGTGCTCAGCCCTGTCCTGTGCAAAGCCTGGAAGCATGGAGCAGACTGTGCTGCTTTCTCCTCAGAAATGAGAGCAGAGATGGGAAATGATCCATCCCCTCTGGAAGATCATCCCCACCTCAGACTCTCCTGACACAGCAGCTAAACAGAAGAGGAACACAAAGTCCCATCCAGTAATCTAACCTGGCCCCAAGGCAGAAGGAACATTTCACTTTCCACAGCTAGTGTTTGACAGACCACAGTCCAGCTCATAGGTAGTGAAAGCTTCACTTGTTAATCTTCTAGGCTTCTGTTGAAAAACTCATCTTTCTAAGCTGGATTTTTATATTATTTAAGCCTTGTGTGTTTATAAGGCTAGAAAGTACAAAGACTAGAAATCATCTGCCTCATTAGCCATGTATATGCCTGTGACTTGTGCCATATTCCCTCATGGCTTCAGAAAACAAATCTGAAAATACCAATCAAGAAACACATATGACACTTCCCCCTTCTTCACAGAAAAGGCCAATACAATGTATCTATCTCTTTAACAAATAATAGCTATTTTAATGGCATTTTTTTAATTGCAGTGGTAGAGGTAGGAAGGAAAAATAGGTTACTCTGAAAGGGACCAAACGCATATATATAAACTACTGACCTGCTAAAGCATGTTTCAACTGTTGGGACTAAACAGTGGATTTTCTCCAAAATACAACTCAGTTTTTAAAAATGTATTACAATTCCCTTTTATACTTTCTGATTTATAGTTCAGCTACTTACCATACGTGGATGGCGATTCTGTGATTCTGTTAATCTTTATCGTTTTCTGATAGGACATCTTACTTACAGAACCTGACAAATTCCACTCTGCTGGTTATATATTGACATGACTTGTAATTATTAACATTAATTCACAAAGGAACTAAATTCCTTATCACTGATACTCATCTTTTATGAGTCCCTACCCTCCAAAAATTTCAGCCTTTAGCTTTCCAGCAATGTACTCTGCAGCCGTGTCTTGGAAACCTCTTGTTTTTCCTTCAGTGATTTGTTAAAAGTACTACTGTGTTTAACCCTAATGTAGCAAAATATTTAGCATATGCTTAAAATTAATTCTACCAACTTAAGACAAAAAAAAAGCATTTACTGGATCAGGTCTTCCAAATGTAAGGAGGAAATGAAAAAATGACATATCCATAGCTGAAAAATTTAATGAATGAGATTTATTTGAAATGAAAAAGCAAGGATCTGAGTTGGAGTTTTTAGGTCACCTATTTCACCTTTTTGAAGTCAGGGCAAAGAACTGTTCTGACCTGACATTTCAGATCTATGTTTTTCTGATTCCTGTAAAGGAACGAGATAGAAGACAGTATCCATAGCATGTTTTTTCTTGTGATAATCCATTATTTTCATAATAAATACACTTTCTTTCAAAACAACCCTTTGCCAGTGGAGCAGAATGGTCTCTTCACAAACTATCTGCAGAGTTAGTGTATGTGGTGAGTTGTCAGCTCGCTCATAAAACATGCACTGAACTTCCACTGAAATCTACAGGCAGAACTGACTTGACAAACTCAAGACCTAGTGTTAGGTGTTTTTACCTTCCTCTCTTCCAGAAGAAATGGCTTTTTGCAAATAAGGTAGAGGTGGTGGTTGAAATCCCATTAATTTCCTGCTCCTTCAACATCCTAGAGACTCAGCATTTCCTGCCTTGGGCTATTTTACCTTTTTTCTTTTCTCCATCAAAACCTGTACAATTTAAATTCTTTAAAATAGCCCTTTTTTTCACTTCAGTTTCAATGAAGCCATCTAATGTATCAATAATAACTAACCAATAGATTACAAGTTAAGCTGAAGCTCTGTAGCTCAAACTGTTTCATTTACAAGTTTACAGTCTGTTAAATGTTTTAGCATGTTAACTTATTTTTGCAGCAGCTAAGTGCCTTCTTTAAAGAGATGTGACTTTATGTTGTGAGAAGTCCTGATATCACCTGCTATCTCCTGTGTTTGGCAACTTTGGTCAGAATGGAAATCTGGTGCTGCAGATGCAAAAGCTTTCTCACCTTCACGAGGATTTGGCTTGCATTTCATGGGCTTCAATATAAAATAGAATTTTCCATTACTTTTTTTTTCTTGACATATTTAACTGCATGGTTCCAATGTTAACGGTGGGGTGTGATTTTCCTTTGATTTTCCCTAGATAACCATGCATTTCATAGCTATATTAATGAGGGGTATTTAAATAATTTTTATATAGGATTTTTTTCTTTTTTTAACTTCTAGATCTAGCTTTTTTTAATATTGATGAATTTTAATCCTTTGATGGGAGAAATGTGAGGTACTTCCTTATGACTGACTCTGACAAGGAAGACATCAACAGAAACAATACTTTCCATTCAGTAGTTTGTATTTCTTACATAATATTCGCTACAATTAAAATGAGATTTCTTCCTACTCTATATCCTTGATTTTGACAGACTTTTAGCCTTAAACTGGAGAACACATCAGCTTAAAAAAAAAGTAAATAAGGCCCAATATTTCATATGTGTGTTTTAATTCAGGCACACTAGCCATGCCTCTCACATCAGTGATGTTTGTGAATAAAATTAAAAATGAAGATTGACACCTGGAAATACAAATCTCTGCTATATCTCTGGTCTTGCTGACTACATTTAGATGTTCTTACCTATGATCAGAGAATGGAAACTTTGTATTGATATAAAACAGCATAGCTAATGTAGCTGACTTGTTAATGAAGATTTTTTTCATAAAGTAAAAAGAGAGCTCTTGTCCTTTGATTTATGCTGAGCTAGTACAAAATTCCCAGATCAAAATACACACAAAGCAATCATTCTTGTACTTTTTCACTTAAGTCTCTTTCTCTTATTAAATGTCTTTTCCACCACAACTACACGTTTCTTTTTATTAGGAGAATATGACCACTGGCTTCCCAAAAGGGAAAGGCTTGTTTCCATATTGCTTTCCAGACCACTCCCTTCACTGGGAATTTTGTTGCCTGCTTGCAACAGTAAAATAACTTTGAGCTCACGTGAAAAAGCCATTTGCATCTTGGATGGCTTTCACAAAAATTTAGTTCATTGGGTAATAACCAGATTAAACAGGCCATTCTGCATCTCATAAAGCATGACATAATGAATAGCATATTTTTCTAATCATCATCTGCATCTTGTTTAATTGCAGTGTCAAGTAGACAAGATGCAGTAAGAATGAAATACATGCATATGTTAATTTAATGAATACAAGTGAGGAGCTGTCATTTTATTGACAAAATTCTGTACTTTGGTTAGCTGCATTGACAACAGTTGTCTCTCTAGATCAGTTACTTTGTAAGTACACAAGCAACACACTCAGTTTGATTGTTTCAATAGAGACATGTATCTTTTCATTCTGTCTAGATATGTTGTTCTTGATAATTGGTACATGCCTCTGAATTACACTAATAATTTTATGTAGAGCTAATCAAAATGTTTCCAATGTTTCATTCAGAAAGAAAATTTTTTCTGTGCATTTTTCCTCTGCTTGTCTTCTTTTTCATACTCCTACAACTAAGGAATATGTACCCAGTTAGATTCAAGCAAGAAACATTTGTTGTTGTTTCTTTCCTGGATTTTTTTTTTTCCTTTTCATCTGATCTATTTCTCTTCTTTTCTAGTGGGAAAAAAAAAAAGTCAGGAGAAAATTACAAGGATTTCTAATAAAATGAAAGCTGAAGATTTTCTTTTCAATTAATCCTTTAATATTTATTCACAAAAATATATTGTCTTCTACTTTCCTCTTTTTTTTTTTTTCACAGAATATGTCCTTTTTCATTACTTAAAGAAATTCATCATACAATGGTGGTGTTCATTAGCAGGGATTCTGAGGTCACAATTGCACTGAGAAATTCTAATTATAAAGTACAGAAGCAATGAATATCCAAACTAGTATAAGTCACTGGAGTTACAAATTCTATGTCAAACAAAAAAAAAATGTTTTTACTCAGTGGTGTATATTTAATATTATTTTGACTATGCTAAGTGCAAGAGCAAAAATTTTCACTTGTGGACCAGTATTCCATTTCTAAACTCACTGATAAGAATATCAACACACTTTTTCAACAACAGTTGAAGAGGTATCAGCCATCAAATGCCAAATAAGCAACCAAATAGGCATCTAGAAAGCTTTTTCCTGCCAACGAACATTTTTGTTTAGATTGATGAGAGTCTTCAAAGATTAAACTCAGCAACTAACCTCAGACTGCCATTGGGGAAAATACAAAGTTTTATATGCATCTTGGTCTAAGAAAAAGGAGATGGTAGTAATGACTGCACAGCATTGCCTCAAAGTCCCTCTCCAAGGACTCAGTATAATGGGTGCTGGAGGCAAGGAGAGCTGAGGACTGAGCCCACCTCAGTCATAGCAGCTGACAGTCCTAGGGGACAAGTTGCCTCAGGGTTTGGTTCTGGCCCCTTTGCTCTTCCCAAGAGCAAGAAGGAGATTCACCCAGTAGTGGTTCCTGTTCTGCCAAAGGAGACTAAAGTCAATACCAATGGGCTGGAATGAAAGGTCAGCACAAGACCAAGCACTACCATCAAAACACTTCGGTCTCCTTTTGCTTGTAGATGAAGGCTAGTGATGCTGTTTCCGTTCTCTTCCCCAGTCTGTGGTCTGACTGATTTGGGTCCAAGGAATTTGAGGGTATAAAACCTTGTTCCAAGAAAAGGTGGGTGAGATGTCGGGTGAGAATTAGCAAGGATATTCGTGAGCATAGTTATGTTCCTGGTTAGGGTTACACCACAGCATGTTTTAGGCTGCCTCCCTATGAGGGTATTACCAGAGTATACCAGGCACGAAAATATATTTAAAATCTATAAACAAAAATAGCAGTGTAAATGTTTTAACAGGAGCATAAATGTTTTAATCTGGGCAGTCACTAATCTCTAGCCAATTCCTTCCCCATACTGACAGCACAGGAATGATCATTTCATTTTTTGATCCCAACAGTTTATCCTATCCATTTGTGGCTTTTCTGTATTTCAGTGTAAACTGAATTGTTGTGCATTATCTTTAATTGTTCTAGAAAACTAACAACAACAAAAAAGTATTGTTTATGTTACTGTTCTTCCAATTATCTCTGAAGCTCTGGAGAATATAAAAATTGCCTAAATATTTTCCTCATAGTCAACCTGCCTGTGATTCTTCAGATTAAGCCACTGGTTATTCATTGTGGTGGCTTTTTCCTCATTTGGATCTTTAGTTCAAATGCAGCAGCCTTTGAATAACTCATGCTACCATTTGCATGATTCTTTAGCTTTGGGAGGAAAAACTGGTGTAGACAAATTTCCATTAGATATTTACATCACAGAAAATGCCAGCATAACTTGTACTAGCTATGACCACACATAATTTTTTTCATGCTAAATTAAAGAGGTCTGGAGATGAAATGGGATTAGCCACAGCCTTTGAGGAAGTCTTGTGAGTTGATGTTGAAGCAGTTTTGCAGACTAGAGGAGAAAAAATCCCCTGCGTTCCTCTGCCTTGTGGTGTATTTGATCTGTGGGCAAAACAAGAACTCTAATTTTACAGTATGCTGTGATATTTTTATGAAGGGCGTAATGCATGCACTAGTTGAGGTTATTTCTCTGTTTCTTGGGCTGTCAGTCTAACACCTTTCACAGGCATTAAATCTTCATTTAAAATGTGGAAAGCTAAAATATAGAGGATAATCTCCAGATATCAAGCACTGTCAGACAAGAACTGAGAGAAGGTTGCACTGTTCAGCTGTTTTACCAACATCACTGTGTCCCTGTCTCTTTGTATTACATAAAACAAGTTTGGTATTGTTTTACTGAGAATCTCATTTTTTCACGCAAATCCTAAAGGAAACAACGTGGAATACTGTCCAAAAATCTCTTATACTTCTTTTTTGCTGAATGAATTCTGTTCTCCTCAGCCATCTCTTCCTTTCTGAACCATGCTAGAGTAGGATTAGCATGATGACAAACCTACAGTAGTAGGAAACAAAATCTATTTCTGTAAGAACACTCTACCTGCAGTTTCTACATCCTTTCCTCATCTCTCTTCTCACTGTTTCAAAGTCTGCTCTGTGACCTGCCACTGTGTCCTGGATATTTGCTTCTCCAGTAGTCAGTAGCATCATTTCTTGCTAAGATCATGGTGTTCAGTCCTAGAGGAGACAAAAAAGGGCACAAGCTGCTTCGCAGACTCCAAATTCTTCCCACTGTTCTGTTCTTTCCCTTCAAGTCACAGAAAAATGGACCAAGTCCTCCAAAATTTATACTAGTCACAGGCTTGAAGAAAAAGGTAATATCCATCCTTGAATAAGATGTAAAAAGAGAAATCATTTTTATATTCTTCTTGACCACATTGAAAAACTGGATGTGAAAATCAGCATGCAAACTTCATAAGGCATATGTATTTTTTAGAATAATTTTAATAAAGCCAACTTACCAAATGTGTGGAAAACATCTCAGCACAGACTATTTGTATCAAAGCGTTAGTGCCTTTGCACTGACAGAATAAGAGGTTCTTCAGCACACAGACCCATAACATTTCCAAAAATAGTTCTACCCTTAAATTAGTGGCTTAGGAATTGAGCATTCTCAGTGCAAGAATGTTTTACCAGTTCTGCTTATGACAAAATCTGCAAAGATCCTGCTTGATGCAGGACAAAGGCTATTTGTGCATAAACAAAAAAAAGAAAATAAGCATGAAAGAATAAACAGATATAATTAGGAAATATTGGACAGCTAACAAAATGTTATGTACTTTAAAAAAAAGAAAAAGCTGGAAGACATGATAGTAGGCCAGAAATGTTGAACAACTTTGCCTGCTCTTTATTGCTGAATACCTTAAAATAAATACGTTAGTATAGAAAAGTTATAACTGTGAAAATTGTTACTGTGCAGTAGACAGAAATTGTAAACTTCAGCTCTAACTAATATTTGAAAATTTCAGGTTTTCATTTTTAGTTTTTCCATGTGTTCCTAAATATGTGGATTATTTCAGGACAAAGTGCTAAAATATGTAACACATGTGAAGTTGGCACGAAATCCATAGTGCTTGCTTACATTGCTAAAGGTGTTTATTTCATTGTTTTCACACTCTGAAAAATGAAAACATATTGTCCAGAAAGCGAGCTCTATACCCCTGCTCAGAACAAGCCTTGATACATATAGACACACACACTGATCAATGCATTGGATGGATTTACTATTTCACAAATATTTCATTCAAAAGTTTTTTGATATTTCTTATTGAAATAACTTTTTTAATAAACAAGAGAGGAAATTTCATTTGTTTCTGGAAAAAAAAAAGTAGTTTATATTTTCCATGATATTTACTGCAATGGCTTAATCAGTTATGAAATTTCCTCTTCCAGTCCAATTCAGAATAAACCCTTGCTTGTGAGCTAAAAATTTCGACCAGATGAACATTTTCTCATTTGCTAACCCAGTGACTGTAGAAAAAAAACTTTTAAGTAGACCTCATTCTATGTATGCTTTAAATCAGCACATCCAACTTTTTCAAACCAGGATGGAATAATGTGTTGAAAAACCCTTGTCTTCCAAGTAACTCTTTGATAGTTGGATCAGCTTCTGTACTACACCATGTCAGGTCCTATATGCACACACATTTCACTGGCTTTGAACTCTGGAATACTGGCTAATCAATGCCATATAATATATATGTATATATATAGGTCTTCTTTCCATGCATAAGGTCTTCATACAGCTCAGATAAAGTTTAAAGTCCTCTTTCCAGATCTCTAGCATGGAGATACCTAAAGGAACATGATAAAGACCTGATATAATGCTTATCAGAAAGGTTGCAGATATGGTTGTTTTGTGTGGTTACAAGGACAGAAGAAACAAAACAACAAATGAATCACCCACCTAATAATGTTTATACTGACTTGTTTTTTCTCTTTTCCTTGGAATAATACTTCAGGACATGTTGTTAAAATCCAAACAGCACGTTAGTGTAAAGATTGCTTCAAGTCAGATTCTGGTACCCATTCCCTTCTCACTAATGATCAGGTAACATTCTTCAGGGCAATCTCCTCCCACAGAAATGCAATATCAAGGTGGCATTTCATCTATTTTTCAGGCCCAACAGTCCATTTTTGGAGCTGGAAACAAGAAAAAGCCAGCATCATGTTTCACTAGCAAGGTCTTTAAAGAATTTCACTGAAGAATATGGGGGCATGTAGATATCTACAGGCTACAGTTCAGGAATTGTTTCTTAAGCTTGAAAATACTCCCTATCTACCTATATTTTGTCATCAATATGTTAGCTTTACGGTGCAAAAAAGGACTGCCATTGGAATTTCAGAAAGCCCCTTAAAGCACTGCAAGCTTGTGTGAACAGCCTGGTCATTGTCAGCTGCTGCTTTGAACCCACCCGCAAGTGCTGCAGCTTCTTTCATCCTCTAACTAATGCTCAGTCAAACTGCTGGCATCTCTTGTTCTACTTTTACTCCCCCTCCTCTTCCCACAGCTCTGGTTGTTTGAACAGTGAATATAAAGATATCTTTTTTACTCTTTCTGGAAAAGGAACAGTTTCTTCAGTCTTGTGGTTCTTTAAGAATTTATCTACTTTGACTTTTTATTGGGCCCTTGTGAAGAAGATCACCAACTTGGCAACAGAACTATAGTCAATTGGCAAAGGTATTTAGAGCTTCCTCACTTTTGGCTGGTAAGTCAGAGTTCCCAGCTCTCCCTTTCTTGAAAAAAACCAAACAACTAAAAACAAAACAAAACAATCAATGGCAACAACAACAAAAAAGAAAAAACCTTTTGTTCTATAATTAAGAAAAACATAAGATTGTCTCACCAGGATGAAGCTTACAGTGTAAAAGCTAGTAAAAGTATCAAGAGGTATAAAAAATCCTATCCAGTAGAGAAACAAATGTGGTATATATGCCTTCATTGCTTCTACAGCTTGCAGAGCCTGAAGTAACTCAGCTGTGATTTCTGGTAACCGTAACTATGAACCTGAAATGCTGGTTCCATGTTGGAATCTGGATGTAATCTCCCCACAATGAACTGCTGAGCTGCTTCAACACTCAACAGTTGATACATCTGTGCAGTGAATCCTTTTATCTCTACGTTCTAGGGGCTAAAATGCTAGAGCTAATTTCATGAAGCAGCTCTTTCCATGAAGCACTTAAGGAAGCATCCAAAATTATTTCTAAACACAGAATTTCCAAATCAGTAGCAAAGCTTGACCTTTATATATTTCCAAGAAATATGTTATTATTATTATGGCCTGCTTAAAATGAGAAAAAATATCATCTTTGAGGGACCTTTTCCAGAGACCTGAAGCTGAGGTCTGAGGCATCTACGTATTGTATCAGTTAGAAAGCAATCTCAGTAATTCTAGTGTTTTTATTCCTAGAGTTCTTACCATGTCTTGTTTTTCCATTCCCCTAGCAGATCAATTTCATATTTTGTTTCACATGCACCCCATATCCACAATGATAATTTGTGTACCTTTCAGCTGACTTTATTGAGTGAACTGATTTAACTTTTCCTGAGGAAAAGACATCATAAAAGTAGGTGTTGGTATGCTGTGTCCAAGTGTTTTTCCTCAGACCGAGTTATAGCTGTTCCTGTAGGCATTAGAATCTGATAAGAATGGAGTTAATAGTCATCTCAGATTGAGTCTAGAAAAATTTGTTTTCTTCCACAGAATTTGTTCTGCTCAGCATTGAGCACTAGGTAGTTATTTCAGCACTCTGCACACCTAAAATAATCTAGTATGGCTGTTGGGGCAATATTTTTCTAATATAACATAAGCAATGTTTCAGTCTTCTGTAACAGTGCCACATTCTCTCTTTCTTTGATTGTTGTTATTCAATAATTTGGCCCATAACAACTACTGAATGCAAAATTTGAAGTTTCTGATTAGCAATGGAACCTTTAAAATTAGGTGGAAATACAGACTAAAGACTGATTTACCAAGCAAGAGCTGTTAGCACTGTAAGGCATCTCTTTCTTGTCAAAATGCAAAGTTTGGGGGTTTTGGTTTTGTTTCAATTTAGAATAGCTGAGAAGGTCTTAAATAGAATTTGAAATGATGTTGCACTTTTTTAAGAGAAATTGTCAAGTACAAAAAAACTTCTTAATCTCTTTTGCCCTAAATGTTACTTTGGTATGAATTTGGTGATTCAGATTCACAGTTTGGCATAACAGTTTAATTTCTTCTACTTTTAAATTTCTTTAATTTATTCCTTTATGAAAAAAAAAGAGGACTCAAGCATTCTTCTATTTCTTATCTACTTCTTTTCTGTTCATCAGACATATTTACATAGAATGATGTAAAGGATGAATATCAGGGATTCTTTCCAGCCCTAATTAGGGCTGGAAATACTCTGATATAATGCAAATGCAGGTTTCTGGACCCCTGAGAATCTCATACCTCCAGGAATGAAATAATGTTCTCCAGTTACCCTTAATCCATATCTTTCATTAAAAAAAAAACCATAACAAAACAAAAGCAAAAAAAAACCAACAACAACTATAAATGGATTAAAGGCAGCACAGGGATAAACTTGTGTGTCAAACCAATAAAAGTATAAAAGTCAAGATTGTAAGGACTATAAATCTATGAAATATTTACTGACATTTTAATGTTATCCCTGCTATTTCCAAGCACACTTGGAGCATTTCCTGTGATGTTAATTAAACGTTTCTCATGCTATTTCTACCAGTGCACCTAGGTGACTGCTGAATCAATCAAAACATAAGGGGGAAGGTGCAGTGAAAGGATTTGCTCCCCTCACTACAGGTTACATGTATGGAGGTGAACCTCCAGAATATAGACTTTGATCCACTTCTAGAATAAACAATCAGGGATTCATTAACTTCAAGAAGCTCTCCCACTTTATGCCGCTTGAGTCCCTTCCCCCATTGATATTTAAGTAGGAACCTTTTTTCAGAAGGGTTTTCTTACTCTGGTTTAAATTTGATCTCATTTTTATTACCATTACCAAAAAGTCTCCCTTTTTTTTTTTTTTTTTACAGCAGTAGTTAGTTTTGTTTTGTTGTTCTTAAGAAGAAAAGTAGTTTTCTTTTCTCCTCTATTGCATTTTATTTGAAAACGCGGTTTCCAGGGCCAGGAGCCAAGTCAGCAATTGCCTCTTAGAATAGAGATTTGACTGAGATTTATGGAAGAAATATAGGTGTGAGGCCTGTGAGCAAGCCCTAGCTGGGCCTGCCTTTATAACAGACCCCTTTGTCCTGCCTGCACTGGAAGCTGGGCACGTAAATGCATGAGATTGTTGTAATAGGAGAGAAACTGGGGGTATTTAAGCACAGAGAAAACCAGAAACAAAAAGGACCTTTGGATAGAATTTTTAAATGTGCAGACAGAGCAGCTTTATTAGGGTCTCTGAATATATTAATACCTCTCTTTTGTAATTGGTCAAACAGGACCCCTCTTTGCACTAGGGCTTGTGGTAATCACACCTTGCTCTAGAGATAGAATGATCCACACACCTATTTTTGCTTTAGAAATGAAAAATTTTCCCATACCATAGAAGAAATTACACGATACATTTAATGTCTTTTTCTGTGTGGATATCTGTTACTTGTGCTTACACTAGAGAGGCATAAGGATTGCACCAGTTGTGCTAAACAAGTCCCCATAAAATCTATTACAGGGCAACTGCTTTTTACTTGGGTCACATTTGCAAATGTGCTGAAGATGTGGCAACATAAGGATATGGGCAAAATTCACCTTCTCTGTTTTGAAAGATGAAGCAATTCTACAGCACTTTAAGAAAGATCTTGATGGATCTTTAAGACAGTCATGGAGTTTGATGCTTGTATACCTCAGAGCCAAGATCACAGCATCTGTTGCTGTAGGATCAGAGTTGTCACTCTCTCTCTCTACCCACCTTTTTGTACTGAAGAGACTTCAAAACAGTAGAGAATTCAGACAGACCTGACAGCACCTCAGTTTAGTGATTGCTCCTCTGCAAGTAGTTACAAGGGAAGAGCAGCAGTTTGCTGCTGAGATGAGAGGCTGGTAGATTTACTCAACATGATGAACTCTGCCTTAGAAACAGCTCAGTGGAAAATAAAAGATTTACACTAAAGGGGGGAGGGGGAGAGGGAACAACAAACCAAAACATAAAAGACTTTTCCCTTGTTGGTTCAACTCTCCAGGTTGGAGCAAGACAAGAAGCAACCACTGTATTAAGCAGTGTCTTCTTTATGATGGTGACCATATAAATCTCACATTGTCTTTTCCTAGATAGAGTGGAAACAGTTACATTAGACAGAATCATTGCTAAACAGAGAACTACAGCTCACAACTTTATCTCTTTATGAATAGCCATATGTAGATAGCCAGAAAATCCAAGACTATATGATTAGAAACTCAACATTTAATGTTCATTTTTCTCTACTTGTAGTTTAGCTTATATTTTTTCGTGATTTTTGTCGTAAATTACACTTTGACTCTGCTATAGCTTTGGTTTCCCATTTATGTTCAACAATATTTTAAAATAATTAAAATATTTAAAATAATGTTTCAAAATACAACACTGAGTAGTCCTTCCATATCCTCTGCTGCTCTTTGAAAACAAGCCTGGCCTTAATTTGAGTGATGTAAACAGTTGTGTGCCCACAGACTGCTCTGCCACCACAGTGAGCCTGTGTCACACTCAGTGGTGTGACATGGCCCCAAAGACAAATTTGTATACTCTCTTTTCATGCTTGACAAGGAAGCTGTGGTTCTAGCCCTGGTGGGAGGTAGCTTTATATAAATAAGATGTTTGTATTGTGGGATTCCAACCAAAACAAAGTGACAGAAAGCTTTCTGAATCTAGATGAGGTTTGAAGTTTTTTTGTAATATGTACTTGCTGTCATTTTTTGTTGAAAAAAAGATGTAATAAATAATTCCAGGGGACAAGCTAATGAAGATCAGCAACAAAAACAGCAGAAGAGTCCATAAGTCCTAGGGCCTGCCCCTCCCCTCACATTCATACAGCCTTGCTGTCTAAGTCTGAGTCTTCAGGCACTTCTCCCTTTCCTACTCAAATGCTATTACAATTTCCCACTAAAACTCTTTATGTTGACATCGGTTTACTTTTTCTTCAATCTTCTCTTTTTTCCATAATTTGTCCTGTTCAATATTTCTCCCCCACTTGTTTCCTTAACCTTAATGCCTTCACATATTCTTACTTTTATATGAACAGCACCAGCCCTATAATAAAAACCTTGCTTATGCCTTGCTATGTCTATCAAGATACCTATAGCCCTGTCTAGCAACACAGCTGAAAGAGTAATCCTAAATAGGAAAGGAAAGGACATCAACAATTTTTGTCTGCTGCCAATTTTTCCTTGGAAAAAATCCATCTAGAGCTGAGGTTTGCTATTTGGAGCAGACTAGAAGAGTTATACAGATGTACTGAAGTTAGTGGTATATCCATGCCTAGGTATATAAGACATGCAACTGTTTTGAAAACAAAGTTATCTACAGTAAGGCTGGAAAATTTGAAAAGAAAGGTCTGAACAGTAGTCTCATCTGGAACAATTCACAGGTCCAGCATTTAAATGTGATTAGTTTAGAGTAAGCTGGAAGTCTAACAGTGCATCTCAGTAGATGGAAAACTTCATCTCCCCTCAAGAAATTTGTAAGAAAGAGCAATCTGAGGTAATGATACCCACTAGTGTTATTATTTAAAATTTATCTTGGGAACAGTTACAGAAGTGCAAAAAGTGGAACAATCCTTTCACAGACTGAAAAGAATAGCACTTATTGTGGCTGAGATAATCCTAGGAAGGATGAAGCCTTGGGTAGCAGTGCACAATATCCTTAAAATTCACTGATACTATAGCTGTGATTATAGACTGCCTTGTCTGGTGACAAATATACCTGAGTGACTAAATCTGCACAGAACTATTACTGCTGGTTATTTTTTCCTGAGCATATTCATGTAAGGCTTCACTACAGGATCTTCCTTTTTTACATACACTTTGATTTTCAAAGCTGTTCCATCCCTTAAATTTAGTGCATGGCTAGTTTTATTGGCTGCCATCATACCCTTATACGTCTGAGTACTTTCAAAACAAGGCTGAGCCTGTCTCTAACCCTATGCATTAATTTATTTAGACTTCAAATTCTCATGTTTATTATATCTATATTCAGAAAATATTCTCTTTATTTTCAGAAAGTATCCTATATTTTCATATGTCAAAGAGAGCAAAGCTCTTTTAAAATTCTTCTTAGCCCAGACTATGGTTGTTCACCTAGTGCTTTCTTCATACATTTAATGTAGGTTAATGTGAATCCTATTAATTTGGCCTGCTCAATATATTCATTGCTCTCAAGCCTTGTAAAAGCCACTGCACTTAGTCTCATTTACATCAATATGGGCTTGGGCATGTTCTAACTTATAAATTGGTTCAGTCAGAAATACAGCTCTTGACAGCTGTTAAATGTATCTTGCATCTAACAGCATTTGTCAAATGTCTTTTCTCATTAAGTTCAATTTGGGTCTCAGAAGTGGTTCCCTTGGAGACATTAGCTGTTTTCATCTTTCACCATCAGTAAGGAGCATAATCATCTTTTAATTGATCCCTGGTGAACTGTAAATGTGAAAAATTGCTAATTTCTTAACCAGGTTCTCCCAGGGACATAAGTGCTTGAATAAATTTAAAGCTATCTGATGAACATCACATTTTAAACTCTCTTTGTTTCTCTGTTTCTGTTCTATTTGGCCTAAATGAAGGATTAAAATTAAGAGCAGAAAAAATCTTTTTTCCTCCAGAGAAATCCATGAGGTCACCGAAGGATGAGACAGGAGTAGGAAGAAGGAGGAAAACAATAGCCTATGGTGCAGGCCTTGTATTTCCACCTTCCCTCTTGTATTATTATGAATAAAGCAGCAGTTTTTCCTTTGGCCTTGGACTCCCTATTTGTGCTTCTCCCATGCATCACAGTTACAGTAGATACTACTTGCTGTCTTGTCTATTGCCCACAGTGGGTGCACTGCGCTGAACAAGGCTTGTTTATTTAGAAATTGCTTGATAGTCCTCCTTTGAATGATGATTAGGAACTATTCACACCATGCTAGAACTCATGAGACATTCAGTTTCACATAATGCTTCCTGAAATGTTTTGGTACTTAGCCTGTGTTTCAGGAAAGAGTTAACCAGGGGTACACATAGTGAAAAAGCATACATAAAGCTGTCCCCACCTTTCCTTTAGCTATAACAAAGCACAGACTTCATTAAGGGGAAACGTGAGAAAGTCATTCAAAAACAGACCTTTCATAACATATTGGTATGTTACATATCATATTCTACAGGATTCAATGAGCAATACCCCACTCTCTTAATTTTTATACCAAACTGAGGATGTAAAAGGTCTATCTGGAATCCCTGTAGCTTTTCATTCTGCTATTATTCAGTCTCTGTTTCTTCAATCTTTGCTAAGCTGCTGGAACATGCCCTAAAATGTCATTAATAGGACTTTCATATTCTACAGTGAAAAAATTAATGGGATAGAGTTTGTAATACAAATTCTGCCACTGACAGGCATTTGCTGAGGCAAAATCATGAGGCTCAATTTAGAAGCTGTAAAGTGTTACAGGACTATAAATTCCTATCCCATTAATGTTGTAACACATCTAAACAGGGGGAAAAAACCATCCAACCCTCAGCTTTCTAAAACTGATATCTGGATTTCTCTTTATAGAGATGCAGTCATGGATGACCACATTGCTTCTACAGCTGCTTCTTCTACCTGTCACACTTGAAACTCTAGGTGAAAATCCAGTTCCTTGGCTTTTTACTTGAACTGTAGATTCCTGAGTGAGCTTTAGTATTTTTACTTTCACATGTTAGTACCTCTTATGAAAATAGACTGGCAAAATTATAATTTGGTAGAGACATAGATATTACAGACTTAAAGTTTATTTTTCCTTACTAGGCCATGTTCTCTCTTCGAGATATCATAGTCTCTCTTTAGATTTGAAAGCAAGGCAAGATATTATTAAGGAAAGATGTATGTCAGTGCAAGGGGAGTATCTTCCCTTTAAAATGAGAGGAGAAAAAAGTATGTCAGGCAGAAATTTTTACAGATTCACAAGAATCAATCTGCTAAAAAGTGCAATTACCTGTAAATGAAATAATAGTATTTATTAAAGTTCAAGTCCAGCTCTCAAGAGGGCTTGTCTGCAGGACTTCTTGTTCTGATGCTGCAGTCTGGTCCATGGGACCATCTATTTCATTTGAAAAGCAACATGAAATTGAGGGTTAGCTCTGCTCTTCCTACAAAAAAGGAAAACCACCCAAGAAAGGATGAGTCAGTACACCAACTCACAGATGATGATTGATATAAGGATGATGAACACTGCATAAGTGCATAGACAGTGATGCTTCATAAAATCTTGGTCATTCAGCGGATATTTTCCTTTTTAGCTTATCTCCATTTTTGGTTGTCCAATTTAAAATGCTGTAGAGTAGCTGAAATCATTTACGGCTAAGGGCATTCCTACTTAGACTGAAATATACATTCCTGAGCACTGAGTTTAGTGGCAGAAACTAACTTATGTATGGAGAAGGAGATATATTAACTTCATAGAAACTTACTGCTAAGGGCAGATCTCTGGAGCCTAACTGCTTGAAGTGGTAGTTAAATACCTTTCATCACCTTTCTTCATCTTCATATGGAATACCCTGTGAGGTAGAAATTATTATCAAAAGCAGCAATATCATAATTCATCAAGAAGTCCTCTGACTGCAGGGAAACATCTGTGGGCTGGTGCTAGGAACTCTGAATGTAAATGCTTTACACTTGCTCAGAAAACAGCAGAGACCTTCTCAGAGGTATCCTGCAGGCCAAAGATGAAAGAATGCAAGATGTTTTAATCCTGCTTTATGCTAAAGAAAACACCTTTATAGCCAAATCTGACATTAAACAACACATTGACATAAAGTTTCTACATAAAGATATAATTATTAGCAGGTATGTAGTGATATGGGGCATAGTACCGAATAGCTTTTGGAATATAGTTGCTCTATCACTGTGAAAATAAAAAATCTGGATTCTTAGGTGATAGGGTACTCCTTTTTTTCTTCTTTTTCACAGAATCACAGAATGGTTAAGGTTGGGAGGGACCATCAGAGGTAATCTATTTCAACCTCTCTAACTTAGGAGCTGATTGTTCAGATAACGATTTGTTCCAAGTAGCACACTAAAGTTGAAATTCTTGCTCTTGGAATTAAGATTTTCCTACTACATGGTTTACTCTTACTTCATCATATAGAAAGTAAATGTTTTTCTCATAAATGTTCTTCTAATATCCTCCATAACATACCAAACCTTTATTTTTTGGGGGGGGAGGGGGGGGCAAGAGAGTTAGCTTCAGCCCATGCAGAGCCTACTCAGTAAGAAGAGCTGGGTTGTCTTGCTTTATAACATGTTTCAGATCCTGTGTGTGAGGCAGTCTGAAATACTGATACGCACACACAGCTTCAGCTTCCTTACTTCCTTTCTGGCATGGCTTTGTTTTAAGTACACAGTAAAAAAATACCTCAGATTTGACTGTATAAACTGTTGGCAAATCAAGTGGTAAGGTTAGTACCAAGTAGCTGGCTGTGTTAGGCTAGTGTAGTGTCCACTGAATGAAAAAGCAGGCTCTTAAGGTTGGCAAGAAAATAAAGGTACTCATCACACTTGCATTGTAGAACTTAATAGGCTTGGACTTAAAGACAGCTGAGATATTTTGCTAAATAATATGATTGAAGGAAGACATAGTTTGACAAAAATTGTGATTTTTACAAAATAATATGCACCTTATAGCAGGTTATACCTCTTAAGGAGTCCTACTGCTGTGCCTTTGGCAATCTCTCTTGTCTGTCCCACATTGGCCTTTTCAGCCACCAGCACGCTTGTAAAAGGCGCTGATGAGGAGCATGGATGAAGCCCTCCCCAGATCTTTGTTAGCAAAGCCTAGCCATGATGATGATGATGATGATTGAAGGAAGACATAGTTTGACAAAAATTGTGGGTTTTACAAAACAATATGCACCTTATAGCAAATTCATATATTTCATAAGAAAACTTTCAAGACAAACAACAGAAAAAATATTGCCTCTCAAACATAACTTACTAATGGTTAATATAGATAGGCTATTTGAACAGTTGATGATAATTCCACCTTAGAAGGTTCTCCTTCTATTTTTCATTTCCTTCCCTCTCACCGCCAGCATCACCATAACTACCACCTTTTTGCATCCAAAGAAAAGAGTGCTGAGAATAAAATGCTCAAGGTGTTTCCTCTGTATAGTCACTATACATTTCTAATACTTCACATAAACTTTAATTTTAGATTATTTTGAATCTCATCGTATTTTTCCTGTTTCATTGCCTTCCACAGCAACTTCTGTTTGTATAAGAATTAAAACGTGTTCTGTTTTCCTTTCCATCACAATTTCTTGTGATTAGAAACTGGCATCAGACAATATAATCTGTTTAGTACCCTGTCCCCAGGGATTAATTATGCTGTTTCTCATAATATCTCAGTGTCTGTGCAGGCTCCTTACTACTGAAAAGTGCAAACTGTCATGAGAGAGATTGTTTTACCACTCCTTAAAGTTTAATCTATAGTTAATAATACACTCCTTTGAGAAACCATGAAAATTGGTCTCTATGGTGGGATAAAACTGAAACCAGTTTAAAGTTTCAAAGTTACCAATGAATAAAGAAGAGTGAGAGAAACATCTGAGGAACCATTTCCTTCAAGCCTTATTCTTGCACAGAAACTAAGTTTCTTACAATACATCTGCAAACTTTACTCCCTTGATAAAAATAATCAAAGTTTTTCACAGGTTTGTTTTGTGCATTTATCAGTTGGGGTTTGTTCTGACTGCAAATTTTCCTCAAAACCTTTTACAAAAAATTTATTAATGCCATTACATTTGCTATGCTTTTTGTCTACAATTTTGACTAGAATTTTAAAATATCATGCAGAAACATCTGTGGTAATGGGGATTCAGTTCAAAACTAACAGAAAGTTTTGAAAGTACTTTACCATCTTTTGTTAGCCTCTCTACTTTTGTGCAGACTTCAAAAACTTGCATTGGCTCAAATTAAGCACTGGTATGTTATCTGAGCCTTACATAATACCTATGTTT
Source organism: Bucco capensis (assembly GCA_013396975.1). Taxonomy (NCBI): domain Eukaryota; kingdom Metazoa; phylum Chordata; class Aves; order Piciformes; family Bucconidae; genus Bucco; species Bucco capensis. Next base: position 541,602 of record VWZO01011206.1, on the reverse strand, counting down.
CTTTTCCACAGAGGTTTTGTGTTGGTCTTACAGTTTGGGATTATTGATAAAGGAATAGAACTTATTTGGGCAACAGCTGGTGCTGAGCTTTGTCGATAAGAAGTCTTTGTACAAGGGCAATGTATGATGAGGTTGGGTAGTTTATTTCTTTTCATTTTTAACTGGTTCTTATCCAGCCTCTTTAATAATAAAACTTTGTCTTTTCTGAATCTTAGAAAAACATATTTTTGTCCAGGCTTCTTTTATCTATTGAGCAGCATAGAACAGCTGCTGGGGAATTCTAATTCAGAATAGAAATGGTTTGCACTCCATCCCTTTCCCTTATTCCTCCCAAGAAAAATTACTTTGCTTTGAAAGCACGCTAATTATTCTGGAATAAAGCAACATATATTCTATGATATAGTGTTCCCATGGGGCAAGGGTATGATGAGGCTATTACTAAAGAATACCACTACAGTTACTCCAGTTAGTTTTCTGATTCAACTTTACTTGCTTTGGAAATAAACCCTTTCCCCTTTCCTTTTAGAGAAGAAAATCATTATGAGGAGGTGAGGAGGGAGAAAATGGAGGTCCTCTATTTAGACAAGAAGTTTGGGAGTTTCATGAGTTACACCTCATAGAAGTGGTAGTTGTGACTTTGCTTCAGTCATCAAACTGAAGGGTCTTTTCCCTTTTTTAAGAAATATCAGCTTCTTATGGTAAAGCGAGTGCAAGAGTGAGGAAATTAGCTGACCAGGTGAACTATATGTCCAGAGAGCAAGATTTTGCATCTTTGCAAATGACTCTAGGGGTATCTTTACAAACTCTTGACCTCTCTCAACTAATAAGAATAGTTACTTATTAATGAGGCTGAGTCATACAAAGCTGCCATATGGCATACTGAGTAGTTTAAGGAAAAGGATTTCTATTACCTTATGAAAAACTATCTTTTGTTTGGCCATGGTATCTTGAGCTCACCTGAACTGGATCATGCTGATCTGTGCTCCCTGCAAACGTGGAGTTCCGTAAGACTTTGCATTTCAGCTGCAATCAACAGTGATATTACACAGTTTCTACTGATCCAATGATCAATTCCAAGTTGTTGGGATCTTGGAAGTTTCCTAAACGTGCTTTTGGGGGAAAAAAATGTGTAGATGGCACATGTCATAGAATCATAGAATCATTATGGTTGGGAAAGACCTCTGAGATCATCAAGTCCAATCATCCAGCCAACACTACCATGCTTACCACTAAACCTTGTCCCCAGGCACCACATCTACACATTTTTGAACAATTCCAGGGATGGAGATTCCACCACCTCCCTGAGCAGCCTATTCCAATGCATCTTGCTGGGCTATCAGAGGAGACAGATTTTCTTCTTAGCTCATGCAATACGTCAATGAAAACCACATATTTCTGCATTATATTTTGCAGGAATACACTGAATTGGAAGAAACCTGGAAGATTTCATTGAGGTTTTTCACAGTGCTTTTATACTTTTTCTTCTTTCTCTCTGCACATTTTAAAGATTTCTCCTTTGATGTAAGAAAGTGGTGGAACTGCTGTGTACAAGATTATGATATGAATTGAAGAGGGATTTCGACACAGTGATTGTGTCAAATCTCACTCCTGAAATTACTGTCTGATTCTGGTGGTGTGCTGATATGTGGTATCCACTAACTCTACTCCCTCTGAAAGAAGTTATCTGTATGAAATTTTGAATGGGATGCCACAAAGCCTATTCCAGGCATGGCTGCAAATTATTTCTCTTTTCTTTGCTACTTTATTTTCACCATTCAGTGTCCTGAGGCTGACATGAAAGATTGGAATATAACTCATAAATGCATAATATTCTTTAATGTCAAAACTGTTACGCTTAGAGAACACATACCCTGCAGAACACTTGATCCCATGTTTAGGCTGACACGAGGCCAATGCTTTTGACTTCTAAACACAAAACAATAGCAAGTAGTACATTTATCCTCTGGATTCTATAGCAGAATTGTACAAAAATAAAAGATGAATGTGTGATAGCAGTAATAAATGGAGAGAGGGCTCAGATGGCTCTAGGGAAAGATGCAAGCGTATTTGTTTATTGGTATAATTAATCTTTTATTATTTTGAAATATATCAGAGTATTTATGTAAAAAACCGTGGGATACAGCATTAATAGGACTGCAGGTCAAAGTCTGTTTAAAATTCAGAGTGTGATTTTTATATGTTGCCTGTTTGATTTTTCAAGGACTCATCTTCCATCTTTTATGCCACAATAACCCTAAAAGGGATGGTGATGCCAGAACCACAAGATGGTGCTGATGGCTGTCTGTCTGGACATTAGACATGAGGAGTTCTTGTTCCGCCAGGCATGCAAACTATGCATACTCAAGAAGAGATCAGCCAGAGGCCTTTAATGCCTATGAGACCTTGACTACATAAGCAGGGAGTAGAAATTGCCAGGCAGACTTTGGAAGCGTAACTACAACCTGTAATTTGATGAGCCTAGAAGATCCTAAACATTGGCTCCAACTCAGGTAAGAAGCAGTGAGATGTTAAAAAACCTCTCAGTTACCAGAGTCAGAAGACTGCTTAGTTACTCCCATTTAGGGGCAGATTTCGATCACACTATTGATATTCTCCTGATCTCCATACATTTGTTTCTTTCTCCCCAGCCCTCCTTAAAGTGGATTAAAGGCTAGTAAGATTGATACATGTAAAAGATTGAAGTCATCAAGCATTACACTGGGGTCAGAAGGAATTTTCATTAAAGTTAAAATGGAAATAACCTGAGGAAGCCTGGAGGAAGAGCTGAAGGGGACGAAAGAGGGGGCAACACAACAAGTATTTCTCTGGAGCATTTGGAATGGATCAGTCTCATCTTCAAACTGTAAGCAAACCACTTTGACATTGTAATTTGGACAACTTTATTCCAATACAGTTTCTCACATGCTCGAATATTCTTTCTTAATTCATGTACTGCAGCCTGAGAAGGTCATAATTTCAGGTCTTATCCTCCTGAGGGAAAGAAAATATCAGGGGAAATTAAGACAGAAGTCACCTATGTTTTATTCATTTCCACAGGAAGTAGAAAGACACAGCCTCTCCTCTTATAGAGGATGAGGGGAAGAAGGATTTGTTTTTCTTTTTTTTTTAGGTAATTGTTTTCATGGATTTGTTTTTAATGGTTTTCTGTGATTTTTCACTAATAAGTAATTTACAAATACCCCTCTAGCCAGTAAAGTCTTAAATAAGATATTGCCTTTAATTACAAGATTATTATATGACACATTCATTTGAAAGATTAACACACAATCCCTTTAAATTCACTCATTGCTTTAATATCCTTCACAGAACTGGTGCCTTAGACAGGGGACACACACAGAGTGAGATAGTGGACCATATGCTGAGCTGACCTAAACTAACATAACTTCATTTTCTAATGAACAGTAGTGTGCAGTAGATGAGAAACCAGCCATCAAATCTGACTAAAACATGGTCAGCACATATTTCAATTCTCCACAGTCATCCTTATACCAGTTTCATAGCAAACTCTAGCAAATCAGCCAGCGAGAGTGTTTCCCAGTGTCATCACCTCATATGGTCACTGCAGTTTGGTTTCTGGAAATGCAGAGAGCACTGCTGAGACATATAGCCTACATGAGATACAGAGAGGCTCTATTGCAGCTACTGAGTAAAAAGTTCTTAATGTGGCTTACTTTAAATCATAACAACAAAACATTAAGAATAGATTTTATTTTTTGTTCCAATCACCTTCTTCATTGTCATTGGGGAAATTCAACCAGGGTGCTTCCTAGATATTCCAGGGATCAGTTTTTGCTTGAATTTCTATTCTGTACTGCACAATACACGTCAAGCACTTCATATGAATGGCCTATAACATGTGGAAGCAGGGGTTAGAGACAAGTTAATACTTGTTTGATATATCATTTCTGTTATCACCATCTGTTGTATAGTTAAGAAAGTACCTAAATTTATTGTCTTACCACCTGGCATTTTCTGGCAGAGTAAAATGTTGAATTTGGCCAATGTAAGAGCTGTGCAGAGAGAGCTTATGCACATTCTGAGATTCAACTAATGCTGCACAAACTGAAATATCTTTGGTACTATATATGCATCTGACATGGAAAATCTGAGGAGGGGGAAGGAAATTTTGAAGAAACAGATCTGAAACTTCAAAGATAATCATTACTGGTTTTAATTGTCTCCAGAAGGAATTTAAGTAAACAGAAACATAGTAAAAGCAGGAATTTAAAAAGATGCAGTACATTAAAACCAAGCAGTATTGAACATTGGCTGTTTTCTCTCAAAAATGCAATAAATCAGTGACTGATGAAACCAAAAAGCTCAGTTTACAAATCAGATTAAGCAGTCAGTACAAATTTATTGCTTTTGGATTAAAAGTAATCACGCAACAGTTGTAATCAACAGAAGAAAATATGATGTTTGTGACGAGGAAGGAGCTGAACTGATTGCTACAAATGTTTATGCACCCTCAGTGACACTAATCATTCCTGACATACAGGTATCAGGTCACAGATGTTATTTTTTTCTATTCTTTCTACCCCCACACACATTTGTTTTTAAAATGAAAAACTCTTGTCTGGCAAACTTAGTATTGAAGAGAAAAAGCATCATGTTTCATTTTAAAGTCTGAGAGGAAGCCAGTTTAGGGACATGACTGCAGCACATTATGCTGTGAACTTGAAGATCTCAGCTGTGGAATGAATCAATCTGCATTCCTCAGCCCCCTACTCAGCACAGGGGAAGGGTGGGACTCCATTGCTTCACTTTCAGCACCCCTGGCAAAGAGCTCCTGGAACAGCCTTCCTTTTGGCTCTGGGGAAAAGGCCCTAGCAGTGTCAGCCTTCAGAGAAGAGGAGTAATGCTCATCAAAATTCATAAGTTAAATAGTTAATGAGAAGTGGAGTTAATACAAATGAGGACATGATCACTGACACAAGCATAGTGGTCACGCTATGCATCTTATGTGCAGGGCAATACTGCGTGTCTCTTGATAGAGAGAAGTGTTCAGGGAGATTTACAGTCCTATATTTTGCTTTCATAAGTCAATAGGTGTGATATTTTATATGGTCCTTGCTTGATCTCTGTTAACATGGAGATATGCTGAGTAACAGAGAGCAGTGTTAAATTTAAATGGGCAAAGGTAATTTTTGTGTATGTTTGTTTAGCTCAAAACAAAGGGGAGTGAAAGAGGAAATAAGCTTATGTTAATATTTTATTGAAGTTAACTTTTTTCCAGCAAGAGACTAGCAGACATAAATGAGTTCTGCTTGAAATAAAATTCAGCAAGTGACTATTGGAGAGTTCAAATTTTCCTATTGGGTTGCAACTTCTGTTATGGAAATTGAGAACATCAATATATAACATCTCCAGAATTCGTTAATCTGTTTTAGCTCTGTGTGATTTATCAAGAGCTAGAAATTGAAACAATTATGCCGACTGGCTTATTTTGATTGGTAGTGTGAAATTCCTTCCCTGGGTTTAAAAATGATTTGAAAGTTGTAAGGTAGAGAAAGCATAGCTCAATTTTGACAAGAAGCAGCCCATTGAACTGTGGTTCTGTATCAATAAAATTAGAATACACATCAAAAGCTCCAGATGAACTGCCTCTGAAAATCATTATAATGTGTGAGAGAATGTCACATCTCTGTCCAAAGCTAAACAACCAGATCACTAGAGCCTGAGGGAAAGCCCTTGTCTGAAATCCTTTCACTAAGGTAAATTACAGCTAGCTTGGAGAACACTATCTGATTTTATTATTCCTAATTTGGGTTTTATTCTTTCAGTTGAAATCTCTGGCTTCCTTGACAAGGAATAGCATACTGGACTTCTAATTTAAAGGCAAAGTGTTTAATAGAGAGTGCCTGTCATTTGTCTAGTGGCCAGCCTAGCCCTAACCCCTGACATTCAGAAACCTCTCATGTGGTTTACAGGACAACTTTTTAGTTAGACTTGATGAATAAACTATGTAAAGATAGTACTGCTAGGCAGGAATTATGAACACTGTATAGTACCATGAAGGAGGATTTGAAGAAAAACTGAGCCCTGATACTTGGGTAAGAACAGATTCTGTAACCCAAGTCATGGGATTTACTAAAGGATTGAAGCTTAGTTTGATGATGGCTGCAGGTTTGTGGGAATCACCCTCTACAAATCCAATATGGTCCTCTCTGTATTCCAGAACCCCAGCAAGCACTTGTAAAACAGCAAAACCAGGAATTGTGCTGAAATTGTGAAAGTAGAAAAGCTACTAAAAAAGAGTATATGACGAACAACAAAGTGATACGCTTGTTTTATTGTTTCCTTTTATCAGAAACTATGACAGGAATTATTTTCAACTGATTTATGGGAGTTCACTGACAGAGCAGAGCAGTTAAGATAAATACAGACTTGAAGAGTATTATTGTTTATTCCTTTCTGGCCTCAAGAGTTCAGTATGTTGATGTGTCCTCCACATGGAGGTGGACAGTCCTTAGGTCTTGCAACTCTCAAACTATCTCAATTGTTACAGTAGGTCTGCTGCTACTGGCTTGGAAGTAAAATGAAATAACTGACCTTTTGCTTCTACACTTACATTGGTCACAAGGTATCTGTATCAGCAGATGTAAAAGAAAAAGAAACTTGTTTTTATTAATATATTGATTACAGCACAAAACAGCATTTATGTATGTTAGTGCATAGAGACTTGTGCTGACAGCGCATGTTCTGCCATGCTAGGAGCTGCACAAACACTTACTGTAAGCCCCCAAAAGATCTATTTGGAAGCATGTGTTGGGGGTTATATGGCTTTTCAGCCCAGTCTTTTTCAGAGAATGGAGAGAAGGCCGGAGCCTGCTCCATTTTTGTGGTCTGTAACAGCCAAATGGGCTTTTGGAGACATGCTGCTTCAAGCGCACTGGTAAGGTTAAAGCAGCATAATTTGCTCATATAGGGAAGCCCAAGCCTAGTCCTGTATCTGCAGATTTAGCAAGCTAAGAAGGAAATGGGTGGAACAAAGTGAACAACTGCTATCCACACTTAACAGAGGAGAGCTGAAGAGACTTGGCCTCAGTCTTTAATATTTAACCAGTTACAATCTGACATGTTGAAATCCCAGAACTGCTCACAGTAGTGAAGTTAAAGATTTGCAGAAGTGATTTCAGGAATGGGGCCTGAGCTATCTACCCAACATCATGGTGGAAACCGGTAGCAGTGTTGTGAATTGAACCCAGATTTCCTGAACTTCCACTCAGCCTCTCAACCAGATGACTAGGTCCCCTCCTTCAGAGAGAAAACGTTACTTTAAAATAAATACAGAATTTATGTCATTTAGTATTATTTCATGACTATTTTGAAAATGTATTGAATCACCGTTTTTTCCTATGGATATTTTTACACTATTTTCTACAACAGAATGCTCATTTAACCCTACAGTTGCACGGTTTCTGACCTAACATAATGAGGCAACACTGCTTGAATCTCTTTCATTGGCAGCTAGAGAGCAATGGCTAGCAACTCTCCATTTTCTTGAAGAACTACATTCAAGCAAGCTAACAAATACTCTGAGCAAACAAGGGAAACATTTTCAAAAGATAAAATATTTCAAATACTAGCAGATGAAACACTTATTGTGAAAAAAGAAAATCCTTAGGAATAAAACTAGTTTGTTATATTGTAATTATATTATTGCCTCAGAACAATATATCTATTTTCTTTCTGAGAATATTTTCAAGCAGTTGTTTTTGAGAAATTTTCCTCATATGAATAATCAGTCTTTTGAAGCATGACTCCAGTGTAAGGTCAAAGTTGTTTTTTATGTTCTCCAAGAAGCTGAATTGCTCTCTGCTTATGTAATACAGATGTCAAGCTGCTTGAAATACTTGTGCACTTTTGTGGCTGCTAAGAAAAAGAAGCAAGTACTCTCTACAGCATTTGATTTAGTCAGTTTGAAATATCATTTCTCATTTAAAATCAATGGTTAAGTCTCACAAAGCTCATACTTGTGCAAAATCTCCCTTAATTACAAATTAAATGCAGTAACTGCAAAACTTTAGCATTGACATTTTGTCAGGACTTAACTGTGCTCACAGTGAGGTGATAACATTCTTCAATTTTCAGTAAGCAAATTTCAGGCAATATGGAGTCTTGCCTGAAATATCTTTGAATCTGAAAGTTTGATTTTCATCTTGTGAAACATCTATAGGTAATTTTGGCCTGAGAGTATGACCTTTTGGCCCACTGAGCCTGTGTAGGTTTTGTACCATTGCAGTAAGTCTTTTCTTTTAAAAGCCATAATAATAATAATAATAGTAATACTACTAATAATAGGAGTAACAGAGATAGTGTACAGCAAGTTTCAGCTTGGAAAGGAGAGTCAGATATATAGGCTACACCCACTGTCTTTGTGTAAGCTTTGGAGTTTGCCTGTAATACACCAAGACCAAACCTACAGCACAGCTTCAGAGGTGGGTTTGTACAGCCCATGTGTGCTGAGGCAATGCAATGTCTACATCACCAAAACGCTTAATCTAAGATAATCATTGCTATTGTTAAGAGTCTAGACCCAGCCTCTGGCAAATTGCCATTTAATACTGGTTAGACTTCTCCCAGTAACACAGGGTTATCCAGTATTTCACATGGAATTACTGGCTCAGATTTCTATTAGATCAAGGTTCTTTATACAGTTGTCTGCTGTTCTGTGTAGATAACTCTAAAGTGTGCAGTAAGACAGGAAACATTTTCCTTTCTCTTCGCAAGTAATGAAATTGTAGAAAAACAGATCTAGAGTTTTCCAGGATTTCATAGCTATCAATGGTTAGGGATAGGAATAGAATACCAGTTTGCAGGTTGAGCCAGAGCTTTCAGCTATAAAAAAAAGTTCCTTATTTTTCATGACTACAATATGCTGTGTGCTGTGTGCACCTTACACCCACATTGACAGCACCTTCACCTGTTTTGATGGTAGCAATTTGATCTAAACAACATAATTCCAAATTACACATTCTCAAGATAACATAGAGTCTCCTTTTTCAAGAGATGAATACATTTAACCTCATCAACAATCATAGAAATTGGAATTGCTTTGGCAATCTGTTTTATTCATCTTTGCCTCATCTTCCTCTTACCACAAGCTTGACTTTGACAAGAAATTAAGGAATTTGAACTGGAAACTGCCACTGCCAAATTTCTCAGTGTTGTAATTTGGGTGGTTCCTGTCCTCCTTCTAGTTAATATTCAGCTCAAAATGAATCTTCAATGATACATAAAATTTCTCTCAATTAATTAATGAAGCAATGCATCAGAAGCGTTTAATTTCATCACAAAGAATCTTATTTAGCAAGGTTTATACTCACAAAAAATGTCTATATTTGGTAGCTGAATTGGAATTAAATCAGAATATCTGAGCCATTTATCTCTATGTTGGACAATAACAATTTTTTTTCTTTTTCTTTAAAGAACATTTCTTTGGAAAGCAGATTTCTTCATAAAATGAGCTTTTCTGTCAAAAAAAGTTGCAGTTCTAACAGGAAAACTGAATTTGTACAGCAGTCTAAAATATGGCTTATTTCTTATTAGATGGTGTACTGATGAATTACAGAAAAAACCTCTCAACTTGAGCAAACAGTGTTGCTGTCAAAAATAAATTAGAAAACTCAATTAGAGACGGAAGATACAAGCATATAGGTGGATATGCTGAAGCAATATCTAGAGAGCTAGGGAGAGAATCAAACTGGAAATAGAAAAAAAGTGTGGCAGTAACACTGCTTTCCTTTAGACATTGAAATGAGATGTGCCGACATTTAAGAGTTTGAATCCTGTACATGTTCAGTACAAGGAACACTGAAATTGGCTGCCCAGTTGCCTAAAATAAAACCAAAAATAGTCTGAAATATCTGTGAAGAAGGAACTTCGGCAGCGCCTAGCTGCAAGAAAGAAATACTTATTCTATCAGCGCTTCCCAGGTTAGTGATGTAAACTGCTTAACAGTACTTGGTTACCATAATCTTTGCATGAATGGAGGGAAACAGCAAAAGAATAAACTAATTAAATTGGGCAATCAGGAAAGAACAGATGAAAACTAGGGTGATAGAAATGAAAAAGAATATATACTCAACAGATTCAAAGGCAACAGAAATGACAGTTTAGGTGTTAATTTGAGAATTGTTGGGTTTAAGAAAGCTGTTTGGCTATATGAAATGAGAAAGTCGACTCTGATGTTGCCAGAAACAAGAACAGAGAGAGTAGAAAAATTTAGGATGGTAAAATGGAGAATGATATTTGAGTCAAACATTCCACTAAGAGAATTGGGAGGGGAATGGAAACAGAGAGCGGAGTGTGTTTTTCTCTTCAAAGCAAACAAAAATTTAATACAATATAAAGGAATGAAAAAGAATACACTGACAAAAGGCCAAAACTTTAAAGGGAACTTATGTTCTCATATTTATGAGATTGTATCATGAATATGATTTGAGCAGGGATATTTCCCACTAAAACCTAAACTTTAATTGATAGTTCTCGAAAATGTTTTCCAGTGCTTTACATTTCCTGTAATGGAAAGTGTTATCCTTCATTAAAAGCCAGCTAGACTCATAGTATTTTTTATCATCCTCTATTTTCTACTAGGTCTATATTATAATTTAATAACACTCCTTGATCTTCATTTTCCCTAAAGAAGTATATCAATTTTCCTTTCTACGTTCTCATCAGAATGGAAAAGTCTTTCCTCTGTGTGGACTCCAAACCCATAATATTTGCCAAAAACACAAAGTAGTCCAAAAGGAGAGGTAAGAAATAGATATAACTCTTCTGTGTTCTCCCCCCTCCCCACTCAAACTGACAATAGAAACATATGTCTTTCTGAAGTATTTCCCTAAATATCTCTAGCTGTGACTATCATGTATTCTGTTACTACTCATTAATCCTCTTAACGTATCATCTCATGGGCCCTAGTTCATACAAATTCTCCATTGAATTAAATGCAAAGAGGCACTTTAGAAAGTCCCTTCTTGAGACAGTTCTATGGAAACCAGAGATGGAACAAGAGATTAAATTTAACAGTGACTTAGACTCACAGGAATTATTCTGTTTTTCCTTGAGCACAACACGTTGCATTCAGCATACACGCTCTTCAGTAAACTGCCACTCTTTATAGTACCTTGGCTGCTTAGGCACTGAATAGCATCAGGACAGGCATTTCTTTTTTCTTTGTCACACAAAGAAAATGCATAGCATATGAGAATCACTCTCTCAGCCCTAACAGGATTCAGAATATTACACACAAGTGGTAAATTATTCTAGCTTTTATACAGGCTCCCTGGCACAAGCATCTAACTTATATCTCAGTTTTGGGCATGAAGCAAAGCAACAGTTTTAAATTAAGTTCATTAAATCATCAACAGAGCTGCCTTTTGAGGGTCTCCAGTGGAAAATCCTGCTTACTTAAGTTTAGGTACCTGTTGTAGGAGAATTGACTTAAACTAACAGGTGGCAGATTCAAATATGAACAAACCAAATCATAGCAAAACAAAAATAATTTTTTATATACTAACTAGTTGAGCTGAGGAATTCTTTGTGGATTTAAGAGTTTATACAGGTTCAACCAAGTGAAGTACTAGAATAAATGACTAGAAATCATTAAACGTAAGAACATTAGTGAAATGTTAGAGAATCTCGGAACTACAAATTGCCAGAGGCTGAAAGAGAGTCCTGGAGGGAAGTATATTGTTCCAAATGAAGAAAGAATTTTGGACAAAGATTTGCTGTCATCTAGGAAGACAATTTTTATGTAAGAGAACTTCCCCAAATGGTGAAAATTTACATGAGGGGAAAGTGTATAAATCAAGTAAATTAACCCCTTTCCCATCCTCTACTACATTTTATAATCATTGGATTTCACCCCATTTAGTTTTCTAATACATTTTCTTTAAAGTAATAACTTTTTGGTAATGTTTAGAGATAATAACTGAAAATCACATGGGATTCCTTGTTTCTAGGTTGGTACTGAAAGGAGCCTTTCAGGCATACCAGCACAACTGTGCCATCTGCTACACTCTGATCAACTTTCCTTTTCATTCTCTAGTCTGTTCACTTGCTCTTATTGCTGTCAAATGCCCATAAGCAAGCTAAGTGGATGCACATTAGGGTATAAAGCCATAAGTGACACAATCAGAAAGAAATGTAATATATGCTCAGAAAAGAAGGTACTGTTAAAAAGAGATTCTCACACTCCAATTTTATTTTCTCTCTTTCATTCATAGTACCCATAGCCAAAACTTGAAACAAGAATAGAATTCACCTCTGTTGGATATCCTGTTGACTTCATTCCTAAATTAGCTCAGCTGTTTTATATATTATTCACACAGGCATTTCCAAGACTTAGCTACATTAGTCACCTGTGTTTGTGTGTTTGATTCACTGTCTTTTTTACAGCTTTTACTTAGGTTTTATAAAACAAGATGAAAAACAAAGGCATGTTTTAGGAGCTAAAACCAGGGTACAGCACGTATTAAGTTACAAGACCACATCTACAGAGTTCCAGGACTTCCAGAAGCTGATATACATAAAGTATGTTTCTCCTTTTGTCTTCTAGAGAGTTAAGGGGATTAAGCTTTCTCTCTGACATGCATTTGCACTATTGAATCTACATGAACTCTCCCTAAAGTCTCTTCATGCCTTTCCAAAAAATGAGGTTTTTTAACACAGACTTTTTATTGTCTGGAATTTGTTTTCATTTTCTAAGTGCTTTTCAAAGTTGCAATTCATTAGCTAAGAAAGTTTTAGCTACAAATACAAATCTCAAGAAACGAATCCAAGTGAGTAAAGGTCTGTATGGCATGTCCTTTTGAAAGCTGAGATCTTTCTAACAAATTCCGTTCTAGATGTTGAGTTTTAATCCTATAATGTGAACTTCTTCCCTTTGGAAGAGTCAAACCGATAAATGATGTCACGGAAATGAAACTCCAGCATGTGTAAGCATGGAATTTCTATTACTGCCCTCTATTAATTTAAAGGGGTTTTTTGCAGCAGAGCCAGGAATGGACCCACACACAGTACAGGGAAAGCTGAAGCTGTATATTCTGAAATTTCACCCATGAGAAGTTTTGTGCATGGGCTTTTAGCACATGCAGTTCTCTCCTTGCTTGAAGTACTGCATGAGAAAGCAAGGAACCATCCAGGAAGAAACCGGGAATCCTCATCGCAAGGCTGAGGCACACCTTCCTGCCCTGCTGTAAGGCACAGTCACTCTAACCTCAGCTGTCCATGGGCTCCTCCCATGGATCTTTTACTGTTTCAGAGTTAGCAGAGAAGAATATGTGATTGTTCTCCTACTTGCATGTATCTACATTTGCGTAGTTCACAGTTTAGGATATTCTTAGAGAGGCAATGTGAAGATATCTGGGGAAGCAAAAGGCATTAATCTTCTACAAATCTTGAGCTTTTTATTCCTTCATCCTAAGTTCCCATCCTGTCTGCCAAGGCAGTAACTGAAGCAGCAATTTGGTTGAAACGCTTGGACAACAAACTTCTTTGTGGAAGTTACTTGAAAATCTTGTTATCAAGACTGAACTGAAATTCAAAAATCTGTTGGAGGAACAAGGAAAGAAAACTCCCAGCATGCTAGTAAATATGTTCCCACTGAAGCAAAGTTGAGCTCCACAGCCTCTGGGGGAAGAGGAAAGCTTAAACCAAGAACAATGCCCTGAAGTCAAACTGAAGAGAATATTCAGCCACCCTCCTAGCAGAGTTTTGTCTGAACATGTCCAATACTTCATGATACTGAACACACTATAAAGCTTAAGTCTATGCATTCAAAAGTTCCCAGCACTTTTTATCTTTGCTTAGTTTTGAAGAGCATCATTAACCATATTTCAGTAATGACTTTAGACGTAGCTAATCAGTCCATTATGCAGTAAGCTTGTCATTTAAAATCCTTCAGTGTGAGAGTCTAATTTTGGCAGTTAATTTTCTTCTTTAGTGCATCTTTACAATTTCTTTTCACACTAGCTCTCCAGATACACAAGTTCCCCAAATGTTGCTTTCAGTGGAAATTATCAGCCTTTCCACATTTATGCACTGGAGATCAGGTTTTGCAAAACAGCCCTACATAAAAGAAGGAGAAATAAAACTGGGAGCTGCAGAAAAGAAGTGTTTAAACTTCATGTCTTAGCACCGTATTGGGGTTAATCAAAAAAATATTTTTGGAAACTTTCTTTGCTTGGAAATTGAAAGGAATTGTCATTTCAGTAATACCTCAGGGAAGAAAGATGAAAGTTTCTTTCAAATAATCCTTTGGAAATTAGAAAATGCTACTTTCAACCTGTTCATAGCCATTCTCTAATGTCCATAAGAGACAATTTATATGTCATACTCTAAAATTCTTTTCCATGCTTTCAGTGACTAGAAATAATTCTTGTAGCACAAAAATGCTAGAGTTCTCCATGGATGCATACTGATGGAGAAGACCATTTTCTTATAGGTATGGGCGGCAGAGTCCATATGAGATACAACAGGATATAAAGGGAAGTCAGACTGGCTATTGAGAGCCTTTGGAACCAAAACAATGTTTTCTTATATCCTTATTTATTGTTTGGAGAAAGCAATGATGCTCTGTATGTAAAGGAAAGGCAATCATCATTCAATTAGTTCAAATATATATATTTTTATTTATCTTCCACCATTTCTAAATGTCAACCATAACATACAGATGGCACATTGTCTAATAATTCAGCTAAGGTGTAAACTCTCAGAAATGTGCTGTATGGGCTTAGACACTGTATATTTGGCATTACTCTGGTCCTTATCATGGAATACTCCACCAAAAGCACTCAGGATAAAATGAAAGTAAAATTAGAGAAACCATAATATGTTTCAAAAAAAAAAAAGCTTTCAAATTTACAGTTTATAATTCTACATAATAAGGTTCATCTGAAACTCAGACTGTAAGTGCACTGCTATTTGGAGAATTGATACAATCGATATCTAGTACCTGAACCATCCCAATCTGGAAGTCATTTCTTGAAAAATTTCTTTTTAGCTACCTAGAATATTTACTTCAGGGGCTTGATTCAGTCACCCAGTGCCATTTGAGACTCTGTACAGCATCCATCAACACTGGCCAGGCAGGTGACACCTGCAGAACACCTCTGTCCTCATTCACAACAGGATACCATGAAGGATACCATCTGGTACTGAATATCCACCTATAGGAAAGTGACTGAAGCCCAGGGGATTCTTGCCCATTAGTAACTCACAGACCTGTAAACATACACAGTCAGATGACTTGGACAGTTATGTCCAAGTCAAGCTAGACAGACATAGTCAAAAACGTAGCAATATTAGTAAAAAACCAAACAACCAAAAAACCAAAATCATCATTGCAGGTTTCTGCTATAGGGTTCAGTGGCTCTTACAATTTCTGTGATTCCTGAGTCAAAGTGCTTCTTAGAAATTAAGATTTTTTTTCTTTACTGTCTTCCAAGAAAAAGTGATCCAAAATGAATATCTTTACTTCAAAGTATTGATTTCTGCCATATCTGAGCAGCTCTAGAGGCAGAGAAGAGCACAGCAGATTTCAATGATAAAATGACTATTAAATTATCAGCATTGAAGTAGATTATATGTGTGTCCAAGAACAATTATATGAAAAAAATGACAAAAGGTTGCATGGTTGGGTAAGTGTAGCACTGCATTCATTCCTGTACTACTGTATGGGACAGAGTTTGCTTAGGAGTACAAGCTTTCAAGGTTGGCTGAAATTTTTTGTTGTTCTGAGGGGAAAGTACTTCCACTAATAAAAGGGGCTGGAAGAGGAAATAAGTCACCACAGTCTATCACCAAACCTGATCACCCAGATTATTATTGCTTCTGTATCAATCAGATGACACAATTAGATTTCTGCCATAAAGTCTTCCTGTGCTCTGTGAAGACTCATAATGACTCTGGATTTATCATGTTAATATCATGACATTTCTCTAATTTTGTACTGGGAAGCTTTTCATTGAACAAACCAATTTTGCATCTGCATAAGATCCTCATCTTAACCTAGATTCAGTATGCAAAAGCATGTACCAGAAATCTGGGGGGGCAGGGGAAGACAAAAACAAAACAGAACAGAGGGAAGCTTTATAATTGTGCTTCATCACTGTAAAGTAAAACATTACCAGGAAGATACTGCACATATGCTTAGGTTGTACTTACAAATGTGAAATCAAAAGTCCAGTTGGAGCAATACAGAGATGTTTAAACATGCTCTGCTAGAATCAGATCAAGAAGAAAAGTAGCACTCTAACATTCTGCTCTGGTAATTTCCATATTTGATTTGGTCACTACTTTACTATGGTAAGTTTCTTCTCTGCCTCATTGGTGAGACAATTTTCTACCATTTGTACAAGCATGGAGGCTGCTCAAAACAGACAATTATAATTGGGCCAAGTAATCTAAGCTTAATGCAGGATTTAGGCCCTAGTCAAAAGAAAGTTTGGCTGTAGTATGCCACCATGAGGCCACTGCATTTTCAAACTGTAGTACAAGTGTCACCAATTTATTATTGTATTAGAGGGGTTTTTTTTCTTGAAAGTGTATACATAAGATATACCAGATGAAGCACCATAGTCCAAAAAAATCCAATACAGTTGAACTTGACAATCTTCAAAATCTTAATACTGCTCAATTTTATAGTTCATCAAAGCAGAGAGAGTTGAAGTAAGCTATGGAGAATCCATCCAATTCTACAATATACAGTTTACAGTGGGGCAAGGTTGTGAGGAAATCATAGAATGGTTAGGGTTGGAAGGACCTCTGGAGGTCATCTAGTCCAACCCCCCGGCAGTGGGCAGGGACATCCCCAACTAGATCAGGTTGCCCAGAGCCCTGTCAAGCCTCGCCTTGAATGCTTCCATGGATGGGGCCTCAATAAGAGGTCAGGAACTAGATCCACTCAAGGAGACAGATCAGGCAGGTCTCTACCAGCATGTTTTGTATTTTGTGGGTTTTGAAAGCTGTTACACCCTTTATCCCTATGCAGGACAAACTTCTATTTTTTCCATACAGGGACCATAATTTCAAGTGCACATCTAGTGGTTTTGGCTCTCTGTGCATTTTATTCCCATGCAGAGTGAGGGTCATCTGTTACATGTTTCAAGCTTCTTCTCTAAGAGAAGTAGGAGAAGTATCTGACATTGATTGCAATACTCTGGTTGATCAACTGTTCCTAATTTCCCCAAATTGTTCCTTTTTCTAGCCCCTTTTTCCTTTGTTCTATAATTAGGCCCACATGTTCCTATTTTTAACTCTTCTAGTCCTCAGGCCCAAAACATGTTTCTGATTGCAGATGCTGCCCTTCTTTGAACTTTTGCCTTCCTGACTCAGCTGCTGAATATCTGAGTGCTGAACTGACCTGGTGCCATCAGTGGCTTTGCCACACTCACTCATTGTGAGCCAAATTCACTGTGTTTGAGCTCTGATCACCTTAGCACCCCATCACAGTCAGCAGGAGAGAAGGGCAGTGTTCATTGGAGGGCAAACCAGACTGCAGTGATGGAGGCCACTGTGCCCAGCTGTCCATTGTTCTCATCTCCTCAGTAGTTATCACAGGGCTGATGTGAGCCAAGGCCTTCTCAGGAAGAAGAGAGATGCAGCTGTTTCTAGTCCTCTGACTCTTTATGAAACATACAAATGCTTTTGCTAATATTTTGCTGTGTGTGTCCATGAAAAGTGAATTTGGAAACAAATGGAGCTATTCCAGGGTAACTGTGCAAAAAAAGAAGCACCACCTGACAAGAGTGAGGCGAGGATAACTAAAAAGACAGAACAGGAGGAATTACAGCAGTGGTGTATGAATAAAGCTAAAGAGAAGCAGAAAGAAAGTGAGAAAACACACAAAGGGGGAAGAAAGTACAGAGCAATAGCAGCACTACAGAGAGCATGGAACAAGCAAGTAGATACTGAGAAGAGAAAGGGAAAGTCAAAAAGGCACAATAGAGGAAAACAAGAGGGGAAAGTGAAGGGGAAATGGATACAGAGTGAAAGGAATCACTCTGCATCTTGACTTTGGAGTAGACAAAATGTTTGGAAGATTTTTCAGGCTGTTCACAAAACTGTTCCAACAACGCTGCTAGCAGCACCCTCACAGGCTCTGGTACTCCTTCAGGAGGTGCAGTCGTGGCCATGATCACAGGGCTTTGTGCTGGGACATCTGCCTCCATAGCAGTTGACCTAGATACCAGCAAGTAGAGGGTTCCATGGAATGGATCCAACTGTATGATGAGAAGGAGAAAAACAAAGAACAAAAGAGAAAGCAGAAGAGGAAACCCACATGACAGTCTCAGAAGCTGCATGGCCCTATGCTTAGCATTACTCATCAGTCTGTGGGAGTAGTGCTGAAACTGTAATTTTGTTTCAAAGCTTATTTGCTGGGAATGCTGTCATTCCTACAGTGAGGCTGTGCATGCAGGAAACAGACTTCACAGAATCACAGAATATCCTGAGTCGGAAGGGACCCACAAGGATCATCAAGTCCAACCCCTGTTTAGGCATAGGACAACCTCAAAGTCACACTATATGTCTAAGAGAATTGTCCAAGTGCTTCTTAAACTCCACAAGAGTTGGTACCGTGACTGCCTCCCTAGAGGGCCTGTTCCAATACTCCACCACTCCCTGGGTAAAGAATCTCTTCCTAACATCTAACCTGAACTTCCCCAGGCACAGCTTCATGCCATTCCCTGGGTCCTGTCACTGGTCACCAGAGAGAAGAGATCAGCACTCACCCCTCCCTCTCTGGTGAGGAAGTTATAAACCACAATGAGGTCTCCCCTCAGTCTCCTGCAGGCTGAACAGACCAAGTGATTTCAGCCTTTCCTCATATGACTTTCCTTCCAAGCTCTTAACCACCTTTGTGGCCCTGGTCTGACTTGGGCCAGACTAGACTGTCCCATCCCATTCCATTCCTGCTGTTCATCCAGCTTCTGTGATCTTCCTCACCCATCCCAGGTGGCATGCAAAAGGGCTCATCCTCATTGAGGATGCACAACTAACACCCATAGGTGATGTGGCCACCAACCCTCCTCCTGCCTAACTGGCTGGGGGGCCACCAGGCCCCCCAGCCTTTCTCCCCCCCTTCCAAAAAGGGTGCGCCATGGGGAACTCACCGGTGATGCGAAGAGGAGTCCTGAGTCTCCTGCCTCCCTCAGCCCGGTTGGGCGCAGCTGGAGGCTGCTCCTCATCCTGGGAAGATAAAGGGCAGTAGGTGAGAGGGCAAAGAGCCACACCTGGGGAGGGAGAGGATGGGGAGGGGTCTACAACTGATCCCAGGTGCACTGTCATGTGGACCAAAACAGCAAGGAAATGGGGTGGGAAAGGGGAGGTGGGGGTAGAGGAGGGAGATCATGTGGGAGAGGAGTCAGTGGGGCCCATCTCTGGAGATATTCCAAACCTGACTGGACACCATCCTGTGCAACCTGCTCTAGGTACAACTGCTCTGGCAGTGGGGTTGGACTAGATGATCTCCAAAGGTCCCTTCCAAACCCTAACATTCTGTGATTCTGTGAAGATGATTATTTGTTTTAGTTTATATTTTCCCTCTTGCTTGCTTCCAGATCCCTATTTCTTGCAACATAACAGGAAGGGTATCGGACACCTTCAAGATTTGCATTTTTTCCAGTTAGCATGGTATTTTTCTTACTTATTTTTCACAGAATGAATAAGGAAGAAAATTTTCCAATTGCTTTTTCCTATTTCTTTTCATTAGTCGCTATGTCCTTGCCTATCTATAGATGTCCATTACAGACTTATTACTTGTCTCCAGCAGAGTATAAATAGTCTCTGGTTACCCAGTTCCTACTTTTGTTCATCCTTAGAATATCTCCAGTAACCTGAGATATGTCTGCATTTCAATGTGGGTACCACACCTGTGTTACAAAATTACTACTGAAAGACCACATAAAGAGACAACTCTGTCTCATCTTGTGATGGTGTTCTGCGAGGAATTCTCTCATTGTTACCTTTCTATGACAAGATAGAATATTTGTCATGAACACAAAACAGAGACTGAGAGAACTCTGATACATTTTACATTAGTGAGTCAGGTGTATGCCTGAAGATTCTTTTGGGGGGGGGAGAGGATTGAAATTGTGGAAATTCATTAAATGCAAAAGTAAATGACAGTGGGGTGTTTCAGGCTGAGAGAAACCACAGGAGTACAATACCAGAGGGCAATTGTGAGGATCTATGCGAGATCTGCATTTGCCACATACATAGTATACTTATACAGTTTTTACATATGGGTAGAAAAACAATTCTTTGCTTGAGGCAAACTGCAAGGCATTTTTTACAATTGTTTAGCAGGATAAAACTGTGTTTAATATGGTATCATTTTCATGTTGGCATTTCTGATGTCAAGATCACATTGTATTGATGTAACAAGTTGATTAGAGAGGATAAGAGCTTTGCATCCTGCACCTTCACATCATGAGGCAGTACTGTCACGTCATGAAACCTAAAACACAACTAAGGCAGCTAATTTGAACTAAAGAGATAACAAATTTTTGCAAGAATTACAGAAAGGTTCAGAAAAGTTCACTCTGCCATCAGTGATGGATGGATTCAGACCAATTCAAAGAGGATCTTACTTAGGAAAATAAGATTTTCAAAAAGAAAATGACTAATAGTTGTATAATTTCCAGTGTATTTCAGTATTGTTTTGTCCCTTCAAAAATCTTCCTGACTGGATTCTGGAAAGGAACTGTGTTTCTAAAAGAAAGCACAATTTTGTTAACGCACATTTTTCTCTGAGAGAGAACAATTTTTACATTTATAGTCATGGTGCCCTTGCGAGGTAGGAAAAAATCCTACATAAAAAAAATTCCCATTTCCCTGTGTATAAATCCAAGGTAAAATAGTGAGAGTAATAATATGCCTATGCAATACCATAGTCTGGTTTGCTCAGACTATACAGATATTATCCCCACAAAAAGCCAAAAAGTGATAGCTTCAAAGTTTAAAACTTCTCTTCTGTTCTAATACTTAGGCATAGTTCTCTCTTCATGTTTCCTGATTCTTACTTATTATCAGGAAACATGATAGTAATATGGTGAAGAAATAGGTCTATGGATAAAATGCTAAATGCAACTGTGCACAAAACTATCACTGATGGTGAAAGAACAAGATTTTAAGTGGAGAAAACCTGACAGCATAGAACTGTCATTAAAATTCTTCCCTTTATATTTAAAGGGGAGTTACAGAGAAGACAGAACTCTTCTTATGGTGTACAGTGAAAGGGTAAGAGCCAGTAGTCATGACTTGCAATGCAGGAAGTTCTACCTGGGCGAAAGAAAAGACTGCTTCACTAAGAGTGGCCAAGCACCAGCACAGGTGCCTAGGGAGGCTGTGGAGTCTCAATCTTCAGAGATTTTCAAATTTTCACTGGACAGAGCCCTGTGTAAGTCTTCAATTAGCCTTACTTCAGATGAGTTTGGACTACAGAGCTTCCAGTTTTCCCTTCCAACGTAATTTTTTCCATGATATTGTCATTCTANTATCGCACCAGGGGCCACAGGAGACCCCAAGTGATTTTCAGACTGTGCCTTGTCATTCTAGAGTATCTTGCTAAAATCAGTTCCTGAAGAATTGAAAGTAGCAGTAGGTATAGGTTAAATCCCAAACAGACTACTGCAACTCCAACAGTGCCTTGCAATGTAGAGAGGCCAAGAAAGGTTAATACTTCACTGCCAGCAGCTGGCATTGTATAAAGAACGGCAAAACTGAATGGTTACTTCAATTTCCCTAAATGAGCTGTTGGCATAAGCAATTGCCCACCTTTAAAAAACAGATGTATTTCTTGATCATTATTTAACATCAATCTTATTCCACAGCTGCATGCAATGTTCTTACGGCCATGCTGTCACTTAAAGAAAAAAAACTTTACTACTGGCAGTCTGATGGTGAAACACAGTATGTCTACCACAGAGGGACAGAGTCCTTCCTCACCCAGTTCAGGAGGGAGCTGCTTTCCAGTGACAGTTGTGCTCTGTAGGGGCCCTCATATTTCTATCTCAGCTGACTGGGAGTACTGAGCATTTGCTTCACAGATGGCCTGCACATGCATGACAAATTTAATGTATTCTGGGCATACTGTGCACACGCAGCAGCCATTTGTCCTGGTCTTCTGGGTGTCAGGCAGCCTGCTTGAGCTATTGCCCCAGCTGGCCTCCCTGCCATCTGGAAACCCTGTGGCAGACCTTTTTCCCTACCTCCCTACTCCTTCCCTTCCCACCCTCTTTTGGTTAGCAGTGTGCTGAGGAAGCTTTGGAGGGGTGCGCTCTTCAATTCCAGAGCATGAAGAGCCCATGATCTTGGCACATGCAGGAGCCAGGCAAGGTTAGGGAAACAACTCCATGCACCATTTCCTGCAAGGCACAGCTGTATAAAGACTGGGCAAAACTTACTTCTACAGCTCTGCTTAAAATATGCAGTAGACTACTTAGAGCAGGTGGTGTGTTTTTTATTTAAGGTGTGATGTGACTTAACTGTAAGCAGATGGCTGTTTCTTGAAAAGCAGTGTATTTCCAAAGGAGGGAGCTTATCTCTAGTAACCTGGTGTAGGTAAACACTCCATTTTAAACTAATTTTCCCTTACAGCAAATGATGCTAGTCATGTAGTCTCGTGCATTTTCTGATCTTTTTGCACTAAGCAAAGACCAAGGTTGGATCTCTGCAGTGCTTGACCCTCAAGCTAACAGTTACTCTATGATTATACTATTTCATATAAAATATTGATGACTGAAGAAAGGTTCATTATCACACCAAGGTCTATGCTGCCTTCTGTCAGCATGTACCCTGGCAAAAATCCCAGAGTCAATATGAATTTTGTGCAACTACATCCAAAAGCAGCTAAACCTACATGTGCTAGCTTCTCAGCTTTTCTGTGAAGAGGAAGAGACACAGAGAAGGGTTAAATTTCACATCTCAAAATTATAGGATAAACAAAGCAGGAATCCTCTGATTGACTGCTCCATTTCTGGGGTCTTCTGGCAGCAGGCATGATTTACAGTGTCCTCTGAACTCATCAATGGAAAATTGGCATGTCTGCCATCTCCACTTGTGCATCTGTTATTCCATTTCTTTTGAGATCACTAACCACCATTAGGAATCTGGAATAAATGTGTACCTAGGAGAGGAAGTAAGAAAAATGACTTACCAAGTCCTGACTGTTACTTGGAAACTTTTGCACATGTAACTAGAGAGAATATTACAAAATGATCATGGGTTGTTTTACAGATTTCAAAAGTGAAGAAACATTTGAGTCACCACCAAGAAAAGAAAAACAACCCAAGAAGAAAAGACCACCTGCAGCTGATGAGGGGCCAGACACCTGCCTTTAATTGAGTGCCTAAAGAAAACAGTATATGCCCACTCTTTAACTTGTAATAAGTTCTGACTTGCTTTGACACAACTATGTGAACTGCCATGTGTGCTGTTAGATGACAGTAAGAAGGAAATTCTTATGCTGGAGCAGGTTGTGTATCTTTGCAGACCTGAAGTGTAGTCCAAAATGAGAAAATGAGAATAAAATCCTGCCTGGCTGAACACAAAATGTGAAAATGTGCCGTACAGGATACAGTGGACAGGTATTGATTAAAGGGTAACCACGTAAGTGCCTTTGTCACAAGACTGCTCATTCTGTCCTTCTAGTCCTTCCTGAAGCTAACAAGGAAAAAGGAAAAAGACAGGGATTTTATGACTAATATAGAAAAATCCATTATTTGCTTGCCTGCCTGGAATTGAAACTCACACAAATGCAGGAATAGACAAGGTCAGCCTTAGCCCTGAATTTTTTTTCAGCTCTGGCTGCCTTCTTTCATCATTTCCTACATCATTGTATTTCTGACACTTTTTCTTAGAGTTTATACTAAATATACCATGGCCAAGGTGCTTTACACGCTTTGCATGTAAACCTACCTTTGCAAACCTTTGCACCCTACCTTTCTATCACTGCTAGAAATATTACTTCCCTTTTTTCCTACTGAATTAGAAAAAAGACCTATCATCTGTGACTGCTTTCTTCATCACCCCACACAGCCAGCTCTTCTCTGCTCTCCTCTCAAGCTATTTCCAAGACCTTGTTCCACTGCCCAAACAGACTTTCTCTGTTCCCTCATCTTTCCCTGTCACAGCCTTCTCTCTTCTTGAATGCACGAGTGCACGTGTGCTTTCTGCCAAAATCTTCATTGCTGCTCATTCTGCTTGTCAAACCTGCCTCCTCAGGCCCTTCCTTGCCATCCCCTTCACGACGTAATCTGCTCAAGCTCTTACTGAAAGTCAGGAAGTCCTCTCAGCTCTGTCTTCCTGCCCTGATCCCACACCTTCTTCCATTGCCAGCCATGTGAACTGCCCCTTTACAGAATCACAGAATCATTTGGGTTGGAAGGGACCTCTGGAGGTCATCTAGTCCAACCCCCTTGCAGTGGGTAGGGACATTCCTGTCTAGACCAGGTTGCCCAGAGCCCTGTCAAGCCTCACCTTGAATGCCTCCAGGGATGGGGCCCCAACCACCTCCCTGGGCAACAAGTTCCAGTGTTTCACCACCCTCGTGGTAAGGAACTTTTTCCTAGTATCAAGTCNATTCCCTGATATTTCCCTGCTGGCTGCTATTGTCTTAGGAGCCTCTGGCTTGATTTTATGAGCCTTTGACTGTGCTGCTTGTTGCATGGGGAACAGGCTGAAGACTCTTACTAGTCCCCCTTCTCACTAACTCAGGTGTCTTCTCCCACAGCTTGTCATATGAAAGACTGCTGATATTATTATCCCCCTCCCCCATCGTACCTAGTTTAAAGCCCTGTCAATTAGTCCTGCAATCTCCTGAGCAAAGACCCTTGTTCCCCTTTGAGAAAGATACCTTCTGCTTGGTGTCAATAATCCCGGTGCTGTGTAGCCCAAACCATTGTTGAATAACCCAAATTTGTGGTGGTGGCACCAGCCACGGAGCCTTGTGTTAATGGACTGGATGTGGTTGTTCTTTCCTACATCATTGCCTGTGACCGGAAGAATAAATGAAAAGATAACTTGTGCCCCAGAATCTTTCACCACTCATCCCAAGGCCGTAAAGTCCCTTTTTATTGCTCTGGGACTACTCTCACACTGGGTTGCCTGTTGCCACTAATGCTGGGCTCTTACACATGGAATAATGCTTTCATACTACTGTGCAAAAGCCATGTTCCTGTCCTCCTCTAAAAAAGATTAAATAGTAGCTCAATGAATGATGCCAGTATCTGGGCTATTCATTAAATGATTTGCTACATTTTGAAGAGTACACTATTTTTAAGTCAGTGTCATCACAGAATTGAGAAAGTCAGACTACCAATTCAGATTAACAGCACTACTTCACCTGTGGGCCTTTTCCAGTCCTTCGTTCTATTCTCACTACATATTTGTCATCTTGTTCTTGAAAACATTTTCCTTTTGCTTTGCTGTTATACAGTTGTTATGGTTGTGCAGTGTCTGCTACAAGTAGCTCAAGATGAAGACTGGAGATGCAAATCCTGAGAGCAAAAAACATGACTCTAGAGTGAGCATAGCTCAGAGAGGAAGATTACCATCAGTTAATTGACTTCAGGCCAGGTCTGTATTTATTCCCTTTGCAGTTTATTTTGTAAATCCAAAATCCCTGAAAGACAACAAGCTTTGATTTCATATAAGGATTTTTAAACTCAGGCAATGAAGTTACTTTATCATAATTTACACTTACAGTCTTGTATTAAATTGCTTTGGACTTCCTCCAGAGAACAATGTCAGCTGTTCATTGTATATTTTGCCTTACATAAGAAGGGTCTTGGCTAAATGCTGTCATGACATTTCTGGTCTAAAACTGCTCTTCCTTTAAATCAGAATCCATCAGATCATAGTAGTACAGGATGAGGATGAAGAACAAAAGTAGCCTTAATTATGTGTAATTTTAGATCTGTAACAGTCATCAGATGACTCATGAGCATGTTGATGTTGCTGAGTTAATAAATAAAGCCCTCAACCTTTCAATTACATCTGTTTGGGAAGATCCCTAGGATGGTACAAAGTTGCACTGGAGCTGGAGAAGTTATTCTTGGTATATATTTAGGTGTAAATTAAAGCAAAGTTCATTTAAGGCTAATGTTTGAGTATATTTCATACCAAGTGAGAAATATGAGCTTAGGTTTTTAGATTGCTTTGTATTTGCAAGCTGCTCTCATGAAGGTAATTAGTTTGCAAGACATCTCCAGTATGCTTGATATGAGAGACACAAACAGGTCTTTCATCATGCTCATTATACAAAAGTAATCTTTATATCAAGTACCAACTGATAATGTTAAATAGCTATGATTAAACGCAGTATAATGAGAAGTGTCTTCCAACAAACTACAGTAAATCATGCCAAGTAATAGACTTAAAAGCACTATTCTAAATCCTTTTATTATACTTTCACAAAGCAGCATCATTGCAAGTTGGACTTTGTAGTAAATGTACAGTGCAGGAGTCCTTGAGGAGGAGGAAAATTGGGCTTTGCATTCTGCTAGATGAAGACTGATTAATCTTTCAGAACTTCCCAGCCATGGGCAGAGATATCATTTTACAATGACTATTGTATGAGAACAAATGAAAAGGCTTTTAGATAGACCTCTGTGTAGCATTGATGCCAGACACTATTTTCTTCTCATCTTACAGTATTAAAAGATGATGTAAAACAGGATGTAAATGATCTTGAATTTTCTGAGCACACTAGAAGGTAATTTTATTTAAAGATAAAGCATTATTTTAAAAACAAAGAATAGATTCTTAAGAGTCACATGCAAGATTGGTCTAATTGAAAGATAGGAAAATATTTCTAGTCTATCTTTAGTTTGATTCTGTGTTTGGCTTTTTTTTTTTAGTAAAACATCCTTTTCTGCTGCTGCTGCTGCTGCTTTAGCTTCTGGAGAACAGTATCCAACCATTTCATGTGAGAGTAAAATTGAATAGAGCTTGTAGATTCTACAGTAAGAGTAGAATTACAAAGGAGAGAGCTTGAAGGACAGGTCTACAATTAGAAAGTTTTCCCATTTTGTTTATGTGAGATAGTCAGGAAAAAGGAAAATACTTTAAAAATGCATTCCATACACTGAAAAAGTAGCAAAAGTAACACTGATAGGTTTCAGTGATCAGAAGTGCAGTGAACTTGAGATTGTTGGTGACTCCAGAAGAATTATAATTTATTTTAGATTAATTTCACATTTCCTTTTATCCTTTAAACTATAAAATATATTTAAAATCAAAATAAATGCACTAAATCCCATAAAATTGCTGTGCCTTTTTTTTTAATTGCCAGTGTAGGCAACACTGGTAACTTTATCTCTTCTTGGAGTTAGGCTGTATTTAATAAGGCAGGTTGGAAACTTGAGAAATTAATTTTAATGAATTTTTTTTTTAATGTTATCACTGTTTTCAATGCAGTTTCAGATAGCACTTTAACAGAAGATAGATTCCACTCATTATTTAGTTTGTTTTATGATTAGTTTTAAATAGATTTTTTTGGTCCCTATTTAATTTTCTCACCAAGATGTTTTTTGAATAATTCTTGTCTTCCCTGCAACTGCAAACACTCTCTCTTTCAGAGATAAGATTACCATCAAGTGACCCTTCTTTGTCAGGGCCACCTGCCTGATAAAATGGTTCCTTGATACAAGCACTGGTAGCAAGACAGAAGTTATAAAGCAAGGGAGTTACGGGGCCTCAGTGCCTGACCCTCTGCAGTTTCCCTGAAGCCTGTAAATCATCCAGGTTTTCAGTTACTAATTCTGATTACTCATTGTCTTCTAGAAGGCACCAATCCAAGATCTAACCAATCAGCAGGAGTTCTCAAGCTTAAAACATAGAATGACTCCTTTTGAGAGCTAGATTAGCTGCATCTAGAAAATACCTTTCATTGCCACAAAGGTCCACAAGTTAATGCTTGTTCATTTACTCCGTTTCTCTCAGTGAAGTGAAATCAAAAAATGAAGAGTTTGTTAACCAACAATTAGTATTAACTTTTTTCATTTTTCTTCTTTGAGAAACAAATACTTTTTCAGTAGTCTAGACTTAAATTTTGTTTTTCTGACTTAGCAGCATCATAACTATCCATCATATTTCTGTCATAGGAGTAGTAAATTCAAAGCTACCAGTGGATGCTGTCAAACCAAGATCTCTGCCAATTATTCTACACCTTCCTGCAATAATAAAATTACAATCAGAATCCATAATTAAACCTACTTTCACTCCACCAGAGTCACTTATTTACACTTTACTAATAGGCAGTAAAACCTGAAATGTATACCAAGCATAAAGTTTTTGCTAAAACTTCCAAGCTTTTCAGAAAACTATATTCTAATATACCTAGTTCTACTAAGTCTTGAGGTATACAAAGTCACATTTAATCAGTATAGCACTAGTACCTCCAAGAGTTGCAAATATTCTTTGGTTTGGTTTTTTTTTCATATTTCATATTGTAAGTTTTGCAATTTTTCTTTTTTGTACTTGTATCTCCAAAACCCATGTATGTGCTAGAACATCAACAATTGAGAAAAAAAGTTTCTAAACCTTCTAATTATAGAGGGAAGCTGAAAAATACAGTAAGAATGTTTAAATACCTTAGAAACAAAAATTTCTACAATTGAAACAAGAGTGCAAGTTGCTTTTTATAGAGTATAATGATTTCAAAGAAGGAAAGAACTTGATATATATGTTTAAAAATCTGGTCAGACATCGACATGGTTTACCTATTCACTTTTCAAGGTAATTCTTTTCAGCCTGTGAAGTCAAAAAACTAGTCCTTATCTCATTAACTCTATCAGGAGTGGCATTAGCATAAGTTTAAGCAGAATCTTGCCTCCTAGAATGGGAGTGCTGCATTTCAATATTGATTCAGTTGCCAAAACAAAGGTGGTTAGGGACATTTGAGATGCCCTAGGGATCCCACCTGGCCTCTAACTGCTGATCCAGAAGGACACAAGTTTCCTATAGGACCTTCCCCAGTGCTGCCAACCCTGCAGGCGTGTCACAGCTATTTCAAGGTATTTCCAGTGACATGATGTGCTTTCGCTTAGGTAACTGAATAGTGCTGCTTTTGACTGCCTCTGCACAGCACCAAGCCTTCTTGGTTGCTGTTATACTCAGCAAGTAAGAGTGAGCTTCCTTATAGCTTTTCTACATTTTGAACTTTGAGCCAGATCATCTCCCTGTTCAGCTACGAATGAAAAAGTCTCAGTGACTTTGAATGGTGAGAAGAATTAGAAGATCTTTAAAATGAAGAAATGTGTGAGCCAAGAAAAGATTTTTGAAGTGTGCTACATGCTACATACATCCTTATTTATGGTCTACATGAGGAAGAAAGATGCAAATGTTTATTGTTGAGGAAGGAAACTGTTTAAGAGACTAGACTCCCCACCCTTAAACAAAAGTCAGAAAAACACAACTGATCTGTCTTAAAAGAGAAAACCAGCTTCATTTTATTGACATTTCTGAGAGCTTTTTAGGGACTTCTCTAGGAAAGCACAGAAACACAAGCCTTGTAGATTGACTGCATATACTCAGGAACTGAGGCATGCTCTCCCAAAAGATTTTTTTATATTTTGAGTGTCATTAATTGGTGTGTGAATTAAAACAGCAATGTGCATATCACTTCCAGATGCTTTATTCTCCAGGTTTACATGGTTTTCTGGGGACCAGCTACTTCTGTGGGAAAAGAAGGCTTAGAAGGAGGAGTAACTGCATATCCACAGGAGAAAAAGAAGAAAAAGACAAGAAAGAACGAGACAACAACAGTTGGAGCTGGAAGGGGTGGTGTAAGACTTTCAAAAGACAGACACTTAAAACTAGAGAAATTTCTCAATCCTTAGGCTGCTCTGGAAGGCACAAAGCAGAGCAAAGCCTCCCTCTCAGTCATTAGATGCCTGGTGCCACACAACTGTGTCAAGAAATTGTGCTAATGAATTGAAAGTGAATTTTGGCAGTGTAAGGAGACAAGGCTAATACATGGTAAAATGCACCTGTTGACAAGTACTATAGTTATGACTATGAAAGTGCTTTAGAGGGTAATAACTGTGCAGTAGCAAACTTAAAATAAAAATCATGGAGGTTTAATAATAGTACCCATGTCATTGTTATTAAAGGGTTTTACATCTTTTAAATTGAAAGCTTAAACTCCCCAGAAGTGAACAAATTATTTGGCCAGTTCTGCAAAGGCGCGTAATGCTTTCTAACTACTTTACATTAGTTTGACACAGTAGGGGAAGATGGCTCAGTCCCCTACTTGCACACTGTATGCAACACGGTGGGTTTTTGTTACACTAAATTTTATCTGTGTTGCTGCACAGACCACCCTCCTGTGTCTGAGTCTGCCAAAAGGATGTGTCATTGCTCTGATTTGTTGTCTCCATTAGAGATACGTTCAGTGTGCAACTGAAACAGACCATCTGCCTTAGGTGCCTCTGGAATGAAACCTGTTCATAGCTACTGAAACCACCTTGAGAACAGAAACGAAGTGCAGCAAGTGGGGACAAGCAGTGGAGTTTGCTTCGAAGCCACACTACTGCTCTGAGCCAAAACAGAGCTGTAGAAAACCCTTTACTTCTTTTCTTTGCTAATTATCTTAAAGTCTAAATGTGATTCAGTTTAGTTTACAAATGATCTGGGGAAAGACCCATGCAAATTGATGCTAATTTAGAATAATATATTCAGGATAATACTTCTGTCTTGTTGCCTTGTCTGATGGCCAGGACAGCATGAAGCTCTGGTCTTCCACTGGTCACGGGTACAAGAAAGACATGGAATCTGCTGTGGAAATAAAGGTGTGATGGTAAAGCAACAGAGGGGAAAAGTCATGAGGTGACAGGCACTTCATTAGAGTGGTTGGGTGAGAAGCTGGGATAACGGAAAGCCTTTCTTGCTGACTTGATTCTAGTTGTCATCTATTTATCCTTCTCCCTTCCTCTTTCCACTGGGAGAAAGAACAATAAATACGGAACAGATATGAGCAGAGCAGGAGAGAAAACTTTCACTTTCTGCTGAAAATAACTGATTTTTTGTGAGATTTTTTTGATTAAAAGTGGTAATTTTTATTACAAAATCAAATTTAAGCTTTGAAAAAATAAAAACAAGATGCTGGCAGCTATAAAGAAAACACCAGCAGTTTAAATCTGTCAGAATCATGAAAATAAACCCAGTTCTCAGCTCAAAGTCTGGGTTTCTCAAAGAAATTTTTGCTATACTTCTCAAAGGAAAGCACAGGTTCACAGAGCCTGGGTGTGTTCTGTGAAAACTCTCACCTTTCTGAAGGGATGGAGGTGTGGGAATCCAAAACCAAAAGGATATTCTGGTATATCTTGAGATATTTCTCAGAGACCAATGTAAATATTATAAAGTTTTGTGACTACCTTAGATGCTTTTACTACATTTTCCCCCCCAAAATAGCTTAAAGAAGTCATGTCCAAGTCAGATTAAGCATCAGGATTTATTCTTTAGTCTTGAGCAGCCTCTTGCAAGGGCAGCAGATTCGTTTGCAACCCACTGCAATGACTGGAATTTTGGAGGGTAAATTTGAACAAGATCTATGCTTATATCTGTTTCCATTTATATTTAAAGATGTATTTCTCTGCTTGTTATTGCCCAGTACTGGGAGACACTAAGGTGTTCTGCTGTCTACAGATGTCAGGAGTTACTTGATATATTGGGATATTTATGATGTTCATCTTTAAGAAGTTGGATTCTAGCACTCTCCCAATACTTCAAGTAGTGTCTTGGCTTCACAGGTACTGCTGCTTCAGCAGATGACTAGGAAGCCTTGTGCTTGTCAGGCACCATATGGAGGTTCCCAGAAGAGGCTGAGCACTCTCAACTTTATTGCCTTCCTAGAGTTTCAGGTCACTGAGGACCATGTAAACTGAACCCTCTAGAAGATTCAATAATTATTTTTCTTAAATTTTTTTTTAATTATAGAGCTAAAAGAAGTAGCAACACGTGTGCTGACTCCAATATTTCCATTTCAATCCAGCCCAGCTTCTAAGGATGTTAATAGATGATGTGTGGCCTCTTTTGGGCTTTGGAATTGAAATAAGTATCTGAATAAAGCTTCCTTTTATTTGAGAAGAGAAGCATTCTTTTGAAACTGTCTCAAATATCATACTTGGCTGCCAGTACATTTTTGGAAAGACAGGTGAGAAGTGAAGCACATTCCTTCCATTATGCCTTTTGCCACAGCATCCAGCTTTATCATCTGGGCAATTACATGTCTTTGAGAAAAGCTCTAACACCATTACAATTTTGACTTAAACCAATACAGAAAAAAAAAAAGTATTTTTAGCTTATTACATTAAAATTTTATCTCTGCTTCACTTTGGTAGGACTAGAATAGTATTTAAGGAAAGCAACAGATATTTTAACACTATATGGGGCTTACTTTTCTTACTTTTTCTTAGACCATAGGATGACTCTTAACATGTCACAGTTCTAGTACAACAGGGTGAGACATGGTCTGAGGTTGTTCAATGTGCAAATAAGTGTTTAAAATTTGTGAGTTACTTTAAACTGGGTTTTGCTCAAAAAACATATGTCCTTTTATTGTTAAAAGTATGAGATAGATGCATGTGAAAAACCTCTGCACTGGAACATGCTTTGGAACAATCCAGGTATGGAGTTCTCTTCCTTAATTGTTTATACCAGTGTCCTCTACTATCTAATGAGGTACCATAGTAAAAGGTGATTTGTGAAATGGCAGGAAACCATTGAGCTCAAGGGATAATGCATGCCATCACAACTGCTACATGCACCTGGCCTGACTTTCTTTTCATACATTTAACTGACAACACTCACAAATAGTTTTTAATAACTACCTAAATGAACACAGTCTCTATATGAAGTGTCTTGTGCACAAAATACATTAAAAAGCCAAGCCTTTGTTTGGAGGAGTGTTACAGTCATACAAAATCTCATTGCAGTGCTGAATACATATAGGGCCTTTAAAAGCAATGGTATCACTTGTACTATTCTACTTCACATGTTTTGGGGTAGGTTGGTTTTTTTGCATTTTGCTGGGTTTCGCTGTCACATGTAAGTATTTTCATAATCCTGTGCAAGCTTCAGTTACCCTGTTTGTGGTGCTCATGCTGTTTATGGTGCTCAGTGTCACAGCAGGGATTAACAGACTCTTCATGAGGGTGTTCATGTAAGGGGAGCAGACACAGGATTGTTATATGCTGGTTGAACAATGCTTACATTGCTTGCCAGCTGTTCCTCGGGCTTCACAAAGAGCTTACACCCATTCTAAACCCCATTTAAGCCCTACTTTCATTTTTTTGCCTACATCTCCAGCAAGTAAAAATTGACAGTGAGGTCTCTGTGCAATAGCTGAGGAGCTGGTCACTTAATCTGAGAAATGCTAATACTTATATAAGAAATTGACTTTGCAAGACTTTGAGAAAGAAATGTAATATCCTTTGGGACACAGAAGTTAAGAACTGTTATGATTACAGATTTTTTCAAAGTAGCCTTGTTGAACAAAATAGAGATAATTTCCTTCCCTTTTACTTTTGCTAGTCCCCCCTCCACTTACATTTGCTGTTCTGCTTATATTACAGACCCCTTTCAGAGACAGTAAGTTCCTGACTGCATTCTTCTTCAGTATCATCTCATAACATCAGAAGACTCATCTATTCTGAGGAAAGCTTCTTCCTGAATAAAAAAGGAATCTGTAGTGTGGAGTATCCACTGCTTTTGTAGACCTACCCTTGAGAGTTGTTCCTGCTTTGCTTGCAAAACCAGGGCTTTGAACTGGAAACACTTTTCTAGTGTACTTCACAACGGAGTCAACATGACCTAAGTAGGATTGCTGACTATAGTTTTCATAGTAAAATCCAGTTACTGAGTGGCAGGGCCCCATACTTTCCATTTTTAGGAGTAATACTAATATTTTTCAATGCTGTAGCTGTGCTATGCATGTATTGTCTTCTCACAAGCTCTTCTCTCTCATCCGCACCACAGGGACTAGTTGTAGATGAATCCAAAAGGATGAGAGACTTATGAGAGGTTGGGGCTATTAGGTTGTTTTGATTTGGCTGGGGTTTTATTTCAATTTACACCCATTCAGAACACATACTCAGGGCATACTCAGGGTCTGCCTTTTCTTGATTCAGAATTTTAAAAATGCAAATTTCTTTTAGTCTGTAATTAGCCTTGTATTTAACTAAATTTCACCGAAGTTCTGTGAGTTGTTTTGAAGGAGCAGACCCTGGATCTGTAGGATTTCTCCTGATTGTTCACAGATATTCTTGGTATAGTGTAATAATATCTCCAGGAATTTTCAAAGCTCTACCTTCTTATGTCTGTCAACAAGTAGCTTGTGCACAAAAGCTCTTTGGCACATGCAAACCTGTAACAAAATAAGGAGTTTGAATGCCTGACTTTCAGCCATGCTTGCATATGCAGCTGTGTTCTGCCTGTCCATAGACAATGCAGGGGAAATCTGGAAAAAATTGCCATAAGAGAGGAAAAGTTTCCCTGACAGATTCAATTTGAGGTGAGAATGAATGGGAACAAATGGCAGGTCTCTATTAGTTATGCCAGGCTGGGTGCAAAGAGAGAGTGTTATTTCACCAGAGTACAGCACAACCACACAGCTGGCTGGTAGACAGATAACAGGGGAAGTTCAAGTTGTACTGAATTTTATCAGTACACAGAAGAAGGCCTTACTTCTTCTGCAATTAACTGAAAGGACAATATTCTTCTGCAGACACCTAGAGTCTTAGCTTGAGATCGGCAGCCTTGAAAGAGAATCCTCTTGAATAGACTTTGCTGAGAGCAGTTTATATTAGCTCCCACTTGAATTGAAAGCTATTCCACCTGCTATCTGGCAGAAAGGCAAAGAGCATAATTAAAAGCAGACATTTCAAAGGCTATTAGTACCCAGCAGGGTTTTGAATACAGAGAGCAGTGAAGCATTCTACCTCATCTACACACTGTTTCCACCCTTTAAGGACTCTGGAGAAATTAACTTGTAATATTTGGTTATTATTAATCCCTTTTACAATGGAAAGAGCATCTAAAAAAAATTTTGGTGCCAAGAATCTGTTGTTTCTAGCAATTCATGAAGCAGGCTCAGACATAGTGAGCCCTCCCTAGTTAAAACTTCTATGGTTTAATTTATTCTAAAGACTGAATCAGCAATAGTGGGAAGGTGAAAATTCTGTGTTTTGGGATTCAGTTTAGTGGGAGTGAGAAATTGTTTTTCTTTCCAGGCTCGGAAGAGTGATTGCAATAGGATAAGTTCTTCCTTGGGAAAAGATTTTATTGGTATAAGAGATAAATCTGGATTTAAGGTTAATGATTTCAAATTACTTTTTCTTCAACAAAGCCATGTTATTGGATACTACAGAGTTATAGTTATTTCATCCCAAATGTAATCTGTGCTTGCTCATAAATTATCTGCTCTGAATAACCGATAACATTTCTCAGTGAGGGAGTCTAACTTTTTAAATAGCATAAGTAGCAGCAATAAAATGTAAATGAAAATATAATTGCCTGCCCAATATGAGTTTTCTGTACTAGGGTACTCAGTCAACAACAACAAAAAAATATCTATGATTCAGAAATGGAAAAGCATTGTAGATGTTGAAAAAACTCAAGTATTCAAAGAAATGACATGCTGATGACAACTCTTATCGGCCACATAGTAACAGAGCTGTCTTTTTCTTCAAAGAATGTAAGCATTAAGCACTAACTAATAAATGTGTATTTTATGTTAATAAACTTAATTAAAACCAGACAAAGATTTTCTTTCATACTTTATCATTACAAGACACTCCTCAACACAGACATGGACTAAGTGACCACTTCACACCTCTTCAAGGCTTATTTCTATGCCTCTAAATTAAAGTGAACATTTTTTGTAAAATAATTTTTCTCTCACCTTAAAAATATTATATTTGTACTGTTTTCCCCATGTGAGAGAAATTCATACATAGTCTCTCTTTTGGTCACTTAAGCATAAATATTACTTTACTGTCTTACCATTTTGTCTGCAAACAATACTGCCTTTCCTGATATGTATAAACCATGTAATGTAATAGTATTGATTTTAACAGTTATTCATAAGAACACATGTATTTCCATATGAATAGGGTTATAGAATCAGGCCAGAATCATACAAGTCACCACGTAAGGATGGATTACAGGATTGGAGATGGATAACTGCATGAATCTGAAAATCCTATTGTATTCTTGATTGTAATTTGAATCTTCTTTTATATTAAAAGGTTTACAATTTATAAAGACACCCTATGAGAATTGGCAGACGGTGTTTTAATAGATGTAGGTCCTACCTGAGCAAACCTTCTACGCATGCACAAATCCAATTTATTTCCTCTTCTATCTAATATCAGCTGAAGTTTAAAACTGTCAGTACAACCTCCTGCACAACCAGGACAAGAGCAATGAAATAGATTTGAGCTACTCTGTAAATAAATAAATATAATTTTACAGGCAATAATAGCGGATTAAATAGGTGACATATCAGAACTGGACTTTCCTCATTCATCCTTTTTCTCTCCACCATCCTAGGTCACTTTCTACTACAGCCTTGTTTTTCTCCATCCTGCCAATTTGGTAATCTCGTGCTTGAATACTGCCTGAAAAGCAGCACAACTTTAAAATTTTCAGTGGTCCATTCCCTGTTAAACTATTAGAGAGCTATGTAAGAGTGATGCAGTAGCAATGGAGAAAGGAGTTCATCCTGATGATTCAAGGTTGCAGTGAGCACTGTAACCACTTGCAGAGGCTCTCCAACAGTATTACCTCTGCTGCACAGTCCAATAGCACCAGACAATCAGCAGCCAGAGTAAACTTTGGCAGCCTAAATGCCCTTAGACTTATCCAAATGAGAGACAAGGTTTATGTAGCTGCACAAGCGGGAAGAGACCTGATGTTTCTTTTATGAAGTACTTTAAATGCTGGGACTTACTGCAAGACTGATCTATGCCTTTAGATATGTGAATAGCGGATTAGTTGTTTGTATATGGCAGTCAAAAATAGGTGGCTGGCTAACAGAAAAGTTCCTGAGTTTTATGAGATCAATAAAACTTGTTGTTGCACAGAGCACTTGGCTTTCTCTAGTAGTCTCTTACATCAGCTTTAATAAGGTTTCTTCCTGCATCACTGGGAGGGAGGAGGGGAAGGGGTGGGGTGAAATGGTATAAGTTTCTTTGGATGCTGTTACAGAAAGTCCAATCTAAGTCCAGGTTTAATGGCCCACTTGAGTGAACAAGGCTTATGGATGCAGCTGAGTGACTAAACAGGGGCCAGCCTGGGTGACAGTAACTCATCAAGGAGCCAGGTACCTGGTGTCAGTGTTTTTTGAAGCATTGCCATAGTGTGAGAGATTTTTTTTT
Source organism: Bucco capensis (assembly GCA_013396975.1). Classification (NCBI taxonomy): domain Eukaryota; kingdom Metazoa; phylum Chordata; class Aves; order Piciformes; family Bucconidae; genus Bucco; species Bucco capensis. The sequence continues at coordinate 504,190 of VWZO01011206.1, read as the reverse complement.
TCCCTTTCATGTGTTGTTTTTTGGTGTTGGGGGGGGGGTGCCTGTTGGAGGTTTTTGGGTTTGTTTTGGGGTTTGATTTGTTTGTTTTTTAAACCAAGAATACTATCCCCAAAATGTGTGATATTTGCTTGTGTGTGGAAAACTTCATCAGAAAGAAAAAACACCTCTAGGGTAGAGGCATTAGAAAGGCATTTCTTTTGAAAACAGCAGTTAGAGACCTTTTCATAACTCTCCTCCCTATTTTGTATGATGAAATGGTTGAGCACTGAGACCTGAGGTGGAAAGGCCCACTAACCAGTTCCTTCCTCTGTAAAATAGACACTAAAGAGGAATTGAATCTAGATCCTCTCTTTTGCACATTCTACCACACACCTTGGGTCTGAGCTCAAAACCACTGAGGTAAGCTGGATGACTCCTCTGCAGTTCAGGGAACACTGTATCTGGTATAGACTTAGAAATGTCAAGGATGCATTCCTGGTTTTGCTAAGGATGTGGGCTGCTCTCATTAATCATGGCCTTAGAAACAGACAATCAGTGTTACATTTGAACTACAAATTTAGAGAAAAATAAAAAAGAAGGTCAGAATAAACAATGGGGTCCATTTGCATTCTGATCCCATTTTTCACATCACCAAAACATAATGCAGGGGCTAGGAGGAAGAAAGATTTAGTGCTGGCTTTCTTCTAACAGAAGTATGACTAATGGACTTATACCTTTTCATTTTACTTTTTAAACCAAAGTTAAAATGAGGGAATAGGGGGGGAAAAAACCCTTACAAATAGAGCTTACATTATGCTAATGGCCTCTCAGGCAGCCTGCGCAACGGGTGAGTACCTTAACCTTCTTCCTGTAGGATAGATCTCCTCCAGTTTCCCTGGTTGCTTATTGTTAAAACAAGGACTGCTGTACACTGCACATCTTCTCACTGACAAGATTGTACTTTTGCATTATTTGGGAACCTGGATACAAGTTCACATCTCCAGCAAAACAACAAATGGAAAAAAATAAAAAAGTCTCATTTTGCGATGTCAACCTAGATAACACACACTTTAGAGACATTTTACCCATCCTTTTGCTCTGAACAAGAACAGTAGAATGAGATTCTGAACAGGCTGATCATATACCAATGCCATTTTAATGGGGTTTGAGATGACAGCTAACAAAACGAATTAAGTTTCTGCATTATAAAATGAAACAGTTCAAGACTGAATATAGCAAATTACCCACCCTTTCACCAAAAGTAAAATTTGTGTTTTGAAGTATGTGAAAATTCTTCTTTTTAATGGTATATGATCATCTAAATTACCTTATTTAGCTGCATAAAAGCTGTTTTAGCTGAAAACCTGCCTTAGCTGAGTCAGTCAATATTTGTACAACTAACATCAGTAAAGGAAAAATTATGCAAGGCAAGTTTGCTTTTGTTTAGACAAACAGAATGATAAAAATAAAGCTGTGCCATCTAAAATTAATACTTAGTGAAATTTTACTTTTTCAAATACTTTTATAAGGCAAAGCTGTAGATCTGTCAGCATAGTCCTAATATCAAATGCCCAAAAAAGGATCTTTTCAGTATCATAGCAATAATATTAATAGATTCAACAGGCACATGCTTTCAGACATGTAAATTCATATGTAACAAAACTGTTCTAGAGTTGTTCTAGAATTGGCTGGGTGAATTGAGGCAGAGATGAAGGAGAAGAAGACAAAATATGCTAGCTGAGGTCTTCCAGGACAAATAAAAGGACTCACCACTCACCTTTTCATAAGTTTTTCAAAATCATCTCTGATTTGGAATGGTAAATCAACATTGTTGGGATTTTCCAAAGTGTACTATTCCAAGGGATTACTGAATGCATTCCTAAATTATTTGAGGTTTTAGAAAATTCCATAGCCATATCTCAGTGACTTTCAATGGCATTTAGGTTTTCCAGAAAGGCCTCAGGCACTTATCTGGAACGTGACTGTGAAAACCTGTGGAGAAGGTTTTGCTGTCATTTCCCAAAAGCTCTTATATAGGTAATCTGTAGGTACTCCAACTCCAGCTTGGATTCAGTTTGGATGTTTATGGAGTTTCGATAAGCATCTGCCATATTCAATACATCCTGAACAAGCTGAGGAACTAAAACAAGATAAAAGAATATCTGAATTCTGAAAGATTCTTCATTTTCCTCAGTTTCAAGGCCCCTCAGCATCAGCCAGGATGTCCAACTGACATGACACCAGCCTGCATTTGCACTTTGTGTGTGTTCTGATCGCCTATGAAACTGCAAGCTAAAGGACTGCAAACTTGGCTTCAAACATGGTAAAAAATATGACAAGGCTCTGAGCAGTATGAAGTAACAGGAGGATTCAGTCAGTGGTTAATGACAGGCACCAGAAGATCCTTAGAGGCATCAATATTGCCCCCTTCTCTGCTGAACAGGTAGCTGCCTTCCAATTGCACCTGGGGTGCAGCAGCATCTGTGTAGTGAGCAGGGTGACTGGAGGAGGTGGAAGGGCCAATGCAGATCCCTGCCAGCTTCAGCATTGAGAATAGAACTCCTGGCTTTCACACCTGCTGTGTCTGGGACTGCAGCCCACTCTTCTCCTGTTTTATAGACCATCAGTAGGTCCAAGAGGAAACGATTTATTATAACGGGTGTCACCATGTTCCCAGGTCAGTGTGATATATCCGTCCTTGGTTCATCACACAGAGTTGACTTTCTGTCTTTGCTGAGATGCAAACAGTTTTGTTATTGGGCTTGCCTGGGCTCTAGGGGTTTGTTCCTCCAGATCATGCTCTCCACGTGACTCCAGCCATGACACTTGATGTTACAATATCAGCTTTCTCAGCTACTTGACTTGAAAAGAAGAGTAGGATGAACTTCCTTGTGCTGCAGTGCCATGCAGCAAATGACTATGGGAGTCTCGAATCCTCTGATAAAAAGGACCTTGGAGAAAAAGATGCCATCCAGGCTCCTTGCTTGGTGTAAGTCCCTTTATGAAGAATTTCACCTGTTGTTTGCCTGATTTCATATCTGTCTACTGAATCTGCACAGCTTCCTGTTGTGATTATTTCACGGTCAGAGAAAGAGTGGAGAAATTTGCAATAAAAAAAGTATAGCAGTGGTAGGGTAAAAAACAGCTTTTGAAACTGCTTATTTACCAACCACAGTGCTAAAACCACAATGTCTATAGCTTTTTATGTAATATAAGAGGCACTGGCTATTTCAAGACCACTTTGCTGTGGGTCTTCTGCTTGAAGAGTTGTTTGGTTTCTAGAAAAACTCTGGTGAAGAGCTGCAGTCTCTTAAATCTATGGAAGCAGATACTAGCCTTTCCAGGTACCAAATACGTATTTATTTTTAACTGAGGAACTTTTATTGTTGTCATGCTAAACAACAAGAAAAGGTCCTAGTCCTGAAACCCCACGGCCCCCATTCCCCAAATAATCTGTAGCCATTAAGATGAAGGTAACTCCTTTATTTTGTGAAGTTATTTTTCAAGAACTAGTCTCCTGCTTTCCGACAACAAGTAGGTCTCGTCACACCTCTGCTCCCTCCACAGCTCTGTGGCCATGAAGGGCTTTCAGGTAGAACAAGTCAAACATATCCTTCCCTGAGGGATGCTGCTGGAGACAAACAGCCTCTCAGGCATTAGAAATTAGTGGAAAGAACCAGTAGACCCACACAACCAGGAGGGTAGCAAACTCAAGCAGAGGACACTGTAGGCCTGTGATGGAGAGAAATGGGAATCCAGAGGCAGTACCAGTTAGTAACATTTTAACAAACAGTCTCCAGCTAGAGGTAGAAGAGCTAGAAAGGGCAGAGTGTAAGGAACACAATGAAGGGTCACAAAGATCTCCCAGAGTTTTTGCAAAGGTTTTACAAACATTCTCACAGACTTTTGGAAGGGTTTTCTTACCTTCTTTAGTGGAGGCGGTCTGAAATAAAACAGAAAGCAAAGCAAATGCAGGTTGAACATTCACAGTCCCCTAGATACTGTTAACAATCATTAAGCACTGTCACCTGAGCCCGTAAAGTACCAGTTGTCTTAGTCCCAGATTAAAACACTACTTATAACCTTTTGGAGTGCAGTCTTTTACAGAAGTGAAGTTTCATTATTTCTGTTTTCATTTTGGGGTGAATTTTTCAAGAGGTATAGACAGTATAAATGTAATGTGAAAGACACAGTCATCCATGGCTCTGACTTTTCAGAAAAAAAACAAACAGAACAGTTATTCTGCACTGATTTTTAAATGTAACATAATTTTCATAATAATTCAGCAAATTTACCATAGAAAGACTTGCCATTACCACTTTTCTCCTACTTCCGTGTAAGTGTTGTGGGAAAAAAGCTGGTAAATGGTAACTTTAAATTGCATTTCAGTAACCTAAGTAGGCTGCCAACAAGGAACTTCACCCAAAGTATCTTCCTGAGCCTCAAAGAAAACAAAGCCTATCTTATCTCCGTATCAGTTTGCATGCTGTAATCCAGAATGCTTCCATGTTTCATTTTGTTTGAAGAAGTAAAGAAGGTTCTACAGGAATTTCCCCTAATTTCAAGTGACCTAATTAGTCCCAAAGTTTGCATAGATTTCAAACAAAAAAATCAAGTGCAATGAGACATAGTTGTTCTTAACTTTGTTTACCCATCTGTTTCTCTGCATTTGGAGCACAGAGGAAACATGGCAGAACTGGTTAATGCAAATGGTACTGAGAATATGGAACAAGTTATTAGTGTCAGGAGTTAGTGAAGAGCATACACGTGTTCAAATTACCAGAGATTTGTCTGTCTGGTAGGAAGGATTGAGGGATGAAAATGCAAAACCATGGGATTCAACTAAACTAAACAAAGGAATTGATACTATATTTTGGAGTAGATGCTGTTTTCCTGAAAAGATTTTGCTTCCAAATGATTCAGGTGCAAACTTGTCTGCTGAGACTGAGAGCCAAGAGCCCTTCATATCGCTTCTGGGTATGACACGTGACTGCAGGCAGGGGTTTTCTGGTTGTTTTCCTTCTCATGCAAGTCTTACTTTTTTTATCTGTAAAGTATGTGCACTAGGAAAGGAGTCCTACAGGCTTCAGCTGAGGACTGGATTTTGGCCAGGCCTCTCTGGGTACAATGGAAGGGAGAAAAAGATGGATTGGGGTTGGAGGTTGTTAGTGAGCTGCTCCATCTTCAACAGGGAGTCTGCCGGGTGCAAGAAGGCTCCCTGAAGCTGGTTGTAGACAAAGCATTCGTTGTGTAGAAAAATCTGTCAGACAAGAACAATGGTTATATCACATGCATAATAGGAAGCAGAAAAATACATACTCCCTTATATGGTTTTCTTCAGAGACAAAATTCCTCTGACATCCACAGAGGCATCACAACTCTGAATCACCTGAGGACTGAGGTTTACCTGCAAGGCATCATCTCAACCCAGATGATTGCAAGGGCTTTGATATTAGCTCAAACACAGAACTGAGCTAACATGTCTGCAGGACTTCTAAATTAGAGCTGGCTCATGTCCAGCCAGTTCGAAGCACAAGCAAAAGGAGCCTCAGGTCTGTCTGAAATGTCCATATAGATGGATTCTCAGATAGGATGCTCTGAAGTGTTGCCTCTTGTGGTTACAGTTAGTGTGTGGGTGGCTGAGCTCTCTGAATCACACATTGTAAAAACAGCAGTTTGACAGTTCCATTAACAATACAGATGAGTTTGGTTTCAGTAAGAAAATGCTTCTTTTCGGAATTCCCCAGATCTGAGGAATGGGTCGAAGAAAAAAAGAATCTGATTCAGAACTTGAAAGGAATTCATGTCTTTCCCACAGCATGTACTGGGAAACATTACTAACTTTTACTATAATAGCTATTGACCAATAACTCTCCTAGTATTTCCCTGGTAGCCTAGCAAAGTGTAAGGAAAGAGGCTGGAGAATGACAGTGTTTTACTTCCAAACAGTAAGAAATAAAACAAAATCCACACCTTCTGTAGGCAAATATACATGTATACAGAGTGCCTTCAGGTCTGCATAAAGTCTGAAACTCGAAATAATGGCAGAGCCTACTAAATTCATCAGGCCATGTGAATGCAGGGTAGTCACACCACAGCATAATGAAAGCCATCAGAGTTCCAACTTCATGTGGCTTTCATGGACGCATAGTGTCTGCTTGCTTTGTTTTGGAATTTTGCCTCTGCCCCATGCTAGTCACTGCTGCAAGAGAAATATGTGAAAGAGTCACTCTGAGCATATGGAGCAGGAACAGCAGGAACATCTTGACCTGAACCATTTCAGGTGTTGGTTAAAACAGGTTTAGCCAGATGAGAGATGAGAAAGGTCCATGAGGGTTATACCGCAGAGAAAACACAGTCTGATATGCCACTGCCTTGCATTCTGTACAGTCACTGATTTCCACATATGCAAACTGGGAGCATGACTCTCCTGCATAATTCCTTGGCTAGTGATAATAGGGATAACTCCATACAGATTAAAAAAAAATAAATTAAAAAATAAAGCCACAACAGACTATAGGACCTCATTCAGCCTTTACTTCCAAGGAAATGTACAGCTTATGCACAGTGATATGCATGGACCTATGAGTGATGAGTTAGAGATCACACAAACGTGTAGAGAGATGTTCTAAGTAAGAAAAAAAAACAACCTGCAATGACAATTTACAAAGAGTTCTTCAGAAGATGCAAACAGGAAGGGGCAGAGGTTATTTTTACAGGAAGGAGGTGTTGTCTGAGCCCTGTTAGCAGAAATGTGTATAAGCTGACGAAATAGAGCTGAAGTGAGGTCATACATTTGTCAGTGCCACTCAGGAAACTTGACTTTTCTTTGTGGGACCCCAACAGCAATGTTCTAACTGGCAGCCCTGGGCCTGAATGACAAACACTCCAGCAGACAGAGGATAAAAAGAAGGAAGTAACTATGTGACAGAGAACTATTATTCAACCTTATTACAGTGTAGTCACTTGGTGTGGTACATATGGATTTGCCTAGGTGTAGGAAATACTCAACAAACATTGACTGTACTTGAAACAGATAGACCTCAACATGTGAATGTAAAGAAGTGCTTATTATCAAGCATGACTTTTCTGCTGCATACACAACTCTTGGCACAATACAGTGTAATATTTTTATCAGTGAAGTGGAAATAGACACAAAATCATAAAATAAGTTCAAGAGTCAGTCTAAGCTTTAAAATAGGCTGGACCCTGACATGAAGAATTTAGGATCCTGAAAAATAGGGCAATAGATCTGGAAACAAAGACATTAGAAGAGGCACGTTCTCTCCAGAGAAGCAAGGACTCAGAAAAAGCAAACGGAGGAGCTGCTGCTGTTTATCACCTAATGGGAGTTCCAAGTGTGGTGGTTGTGTGTTCCAAGCCTGGTAGGTATGGCAAGATGTGCTGTGCATGTTATTTACACTGTCATGATCAGTATAGCTTTCTCCAGATGCAGTATCCACAGCTTAGAGAGAATTTTGATAGATCGAAGGAGGCTAAGACAAGGACTCTGACTGAAATATTGAAAAATAGGTCTTTGTACAAGCACAAAGTCTTTATTGTATTCTAGCCTCCCAAAGAAAATTTTAGAGTGACATGGCTATCTATAATTTTACTGACTAGAAAAAAGGAAGTAGCAGATTCTTGAGACTAGCAGACAAAAGTTTAACAAGGTATGATGACTGACACTGTAGCTAAAAGAATTCAGATTAGAAGTCAGATGCAACTTTAAGGTTAATAAGCACTGGAACATCTTACCAAACAGTGTCATTTCTTCCCTGAAAAAATACTAATATCTTGTTTAAATTAGTCAAATGGATCAATCTGTTTTGGGTGTGAATACATGGTCCTTCTTGAGCCCAAACATATGTTGACTCCAAACTTCATGTGCACACTCCTGCACATGTACATGGAAGCTCATGTTTGAGAGTTTCACAGCTGCAGCAGGGTAAGAGCCTCAATCCCAAACTATTGCTGAGTGTCCTCTCCTTTCCCCTTGCTTGGGCATAAGTCAGTGACCAAAGAAGGTGGTGGCAAGGCTGACAACAGGCTGACTTAAAGCTGCCAAACACAAACACTGTGCTAACACTCATCCTTCCTCACACAACAGGTGGGACATTGTTGTAGACCAAGTGATTGCACTGGTTGGTTTTCCAGGATGAAGAGGGTGGGGTTTTGTTGGGAAGGGTCATGGGTGGGACATTGTTTTGTTTTGTTTTCTTTTAAAACATGAGACCATATGGTTTCCGTGTTTTGAAGTAGTGAACTCCTGCTCTGTGCAAAGGAGAATGGTTTTCCTACACAGGGGATGGGTAAGTTTTTATGAACCATGGAAAGTCATGCTGTTCATTGGCAAGGGCTCGAGTACACAAATTTTTTCAGTTCATATTTGAGAATGCAAAACCCAGTAAACATCAGGGAGGAAAGAAGGTTGCCTGATGTGGTTATGATCTGGACCATGACATGCACATTTCAAAATGTCCTCTCAGGAGAAGAAAAAAAATCTGAAAATATTGCAGACAAGGATGCAGAGTAGTGGAAGGGTTCTGAGAAAGGGTAGGTAATTTGGGTAACAGCCTTGAGGGTATGATGAAAGCTCTGTAATTCAGACTACATAGGAGAGCAAAAGTTTCAGTTGATTTAGAGGTTTCTTACTCTGTTCTCCCAGCTCCTTGAAAAGTAGGCCTCCTCCAGGGGTCGGGTCCATTTATTTTGTATAATACTTTGTAGATTTATTCCAGGTCACAAGAGACAGGAATGACATTTTGCAGCATGATGTATAGTGGACATAGTGGTGTTGTTGAGTGGACCTGAAGATCATGACAGATGGGTTTTGAAAGGATCAGTTGTTCAGATGAACTGAAGACCAAGCTATTTTTGCTCTGTCAATATGTTCTATCTGCTAGGCATTTCATTTGTTTATTTCTTTGCAAATTGATCTGCAACATGGCTGATGAAAATTTTTAAGACTCATATCTGACAGTATTCTGGATGTCCAGTAAAGAGGGAACTAATTTCCTGTGGTACATCACAGTGTCATTTAATAGAGCTCCAGGGAGATTTACCCATTCCTTCTAAACACACTCCCTCCCGGAACAATCGTGAAAATGGAGTCATGGTACTTAGTGATTTCCACCATTTAACTTCCTGAAATGGAAACCATAATGAAATAGCATGCACCCTATACTACTGTATGGTCAGGAACACTAGACAATTGTACCAGTCTGGTTGTTACAGGAGAGGATCTGCCTACTTTGGTGTAACAGGATGTACTGCATATTTTGTAGTTCTGCCCAGTGCTCCAATCCCTGTGGGCTAAACCTTTTCAACAACAGCAATAAAAGAAGAAAAAGACTGAGGCCCTTCTCTTACACCACTTTTATTTTAGGGGGATATTAAATACAAAGTTTCACTCTCGGTGGAAATTGTCCAACTAACTCCAGGATACTGTGTAATCATTAGGAACTGGAAAAACTCAAACTGCCTGTCTGTAGTGGCTTGGATAAGACCTGCTGGGTGCATTCCAGAAATGAATATTGCAGCTGTGATGAGACTTATGTTTGGTCTCTAGTTTCAGGGTGAATTGGCCTTATGGCCAAGGCCACCATAAGCCTTATGCACCATTTGAGACCCATTTAAGCCCTTAAAATAAGACTAACCTCGCATTTTAATATTACATGGACCTCCCGGCCCTTTTGATAGAAGCATGTGCATTACAGATACATGCTAATCATTCAAATGTATGCTTTCCACTGGTAAAGAGAGTAAAATATATGCAGAAAACTACCTCCCAGTCTTACATAGATGTTCTCTTATAATTTCTTCATATGGCATTCTAGCCTACAAAAGTGTCTAAAACGTTTGCATCTGAAAATAATATTGTACAGCCCTCAGCTGATATTGCAGTCTGTTTGCATCCTTCTGATGTTCTCAACAGTAGTAGCAGGACTGTCCACTCCAGGAAGCAGTGCAGCTGGATAGAAGGAGATCTGGACAGGAGAAAAGCTAAGGACATGATATCCACTCATTGTAGCTTTAGGTAGATTTATTTGGTCTAGCTTTAGTCTAGTCTGTGCCTTGAATGCCCATGGGAACATACCTGCTGGTTTAGTTCCATCCCAAAGGAAACCCATTTATGTGCTCCATGACCCCTACCTAGTGCAAATCAAAGCACAGTAAATGGAGATAATAGGGAGAGTTACTCCAAAAGCACGTTCATGATCCTACCCTAGATGCACCCTCTATGCACCTATGTGCCTTCATATATAACATGCAAGATGAATAAGTGCTCACAAAATGATCCTACTTGTGGATTAGTGTTACAGAAGTATCTGTGGGGACAGCAAGGTGCAGAGTCTCCATCTTTCCTTTTCATGGCAAAGATTTCTATTTTGCATGAGAACAAGCCAGATGAAGCTTTATGCCAGGTGGTGTTGACACCTTACAGTGTCCTCCTCAGCTCCTGCCTCAGAGAACCTGCAAGGTTCTCTCTCTACAAGTTTCAGGGTAACCCGTATTCCGATGGAAAAATATGTGCACACAGCAAGATTAACTTGATATCTTAAGTAGTGCCGCGTGTGTATTAATGCCAGGTGAGATCTGGCAAGGGAATGTTTGTTTTAAATTTCTCTTTAATCACTCTTACAGTTTTAACTTTGAAGTCTAGGGAAGTACATTTTCTGGTTTATGCCTCAGATGACATGGAAAAAGATATTCCACCTACAGCACTGGAATATCATTTATAGATGTGTAAATTCATAAAGCTATGCCTCTAACAGTTTGCCCACAATTTGCACTGAGAACTTGACTGAAAAAGAAAAAGAAAGAAAGAAGACCATTTGAGGACTTTATTTTATTATAATTGCCCCAGTATTCCAGTATTTCAGATACAGCTACTTCAGAATATATGCAAGAACATACATCCAGCCTACATGAAAAAAAGAACAAATAAGATTTGGGTAGAAGTGAGGGGAGGTTATTTATCAGCTGAATCAGTATTGAGTTAGTTTTTGTTTAGACGTGACTCATAAAAAATTGTAAGGCACATGGCTGGCTGAAAGAGTAGATTCACAAATGGGGCTAGGAGGACAGGGAGAAGATGAACATACAAATCTTTGGAAAAATATTTAAAGAAATAATGATTAAAAGCAGTAAGGTTTGGAGGGGTACAAGAATACTTGGATTTATTCAAGTTCTGTTTTTCTACTACAGATGTTCTGCTAACTAGAGCAGAGATATTCAGAGACCACATATTGGCTGTAAAATTCTAGGACTGAGATTAATTAAATGTCTGCTGCTCCTCATACAAACTAGACTCCAGAATTTTTCAGGCCTTCTAGTCTTCTGAAAGAACAGCTGTTGAATACATCATGTGCATATCTTGCACTCTTAAAGTGTATTTTTATAACAAGTGTCATTTTTTTATAAGGAAAGTTTATCATCTTAAACCTCCTCTGATTATAGTGCTGCCGTTCAGAAAGAAAAAGGATAAGGATCTGATACTTACTATACTAACATCAGATACTTCCTGCAGAGCGCTGCCTCCACCCAACATGTGTTTTTAAACAAAATTCACGGTAGGTTCAATGGTCACAATTATTCACTTATGTTATGGCTTATGTGAGTTCATTTCTTGCATCAGTTGTTGGAAGTTGAGACTCCTATTCTGGTCTGTTCTCTGGGCCAATACCTAGGAACAATTATTTCTCATTTGCGCCTCCTGTTCCTACTTTTCCTCCTTTTCCTTCTTTTGATCAGTAAACTCACCTCTTCTCTGGATCCTGCATTGCAGGCAAGAGGTGTATTTCTTTTATGGGATATATTTTTATGTGTGATTAACCTTGCGGAAATCTCCTTTCCTCCTCCATAAGTGGATACCCTAACAATTTGATTTCTAGCCAGACCTCAGATAGTCTCCTCTTTTAATTCGATATGGTACCCACAAATTCACAATACTCTTGTGTTGTTACACTAAAACAATACAGCTATTTAAACAGTGCCCAACCCAACTTTAACACTATACCCCTTAGAGCTGCCTCCTTAGCTCTCATAGCAAAATGAAGCTGATGTCAAATGTAAAATTTTCAGCCTGCTGGAACTGTTATATACTTACACATGCCACTTATAAAAACACAAACCCCAAGCCAAAGGTGTCTCCTTCGCTCCCACGTGACTGTAGTTGAAGAAGATGTCATTGACCATAAAGAAGCACGTAAAACATTTTGCCTTAAAGCTACTGTGCTTCACAGCAAAAAGACATACATTTCCTACCAAATATGACTGATTTAAGCTCACAATTTTTTTGTAACTGAAGATACTTCTTTTCTAAATCTGGCCAATTACAACAGCTACAGTTGGTCATATGCAATGGTGGCTTATGAGGGGCACACAGGTACAACCTGACTAATGTCATCTAGGAAATTGTGCACTGAAGAACACCAGCCTGTGTCTTCGTTGTGAAAATACTTCTTAATTGTTTATCTGAAGTAGATGTTACTTGATCTTTAAATATATGAGGTAGGGATAACAAAACCTTTGGATGAGACTCCTTAGAAATGCCAGCTATGCGTAGAGGAAATGCCAGCTGTGAAAATGAGAGAATGTGCAGCCCACAGCAAGCTTCCCACTACTGCCTTTGCCACATGCAATATGAGAAGGATAAAGATGTTAGCTCAGTTTCCAGAAGCATTCAATCCCCAGTGCATCTGGTAAGACTGGCAGGAAGGATAACCAATAATGGTGATGTTGGCTTGTTTATCAACCACAAATCCATTTCAATATCAACAAGCAAGTTAGAGTCAGTCAAAACTACTGCCAGGATGTCTCCATCTGAATACAGTTTATAGCATTCAGCCCACAGAAAGATACATAGTCCAAATATGGGACAATGTTGATTATGCCTCTATCCAGGGGTAGAGGTCAAAGGATGTATGACTTATTCCAAATGCCAGTAAATCTAGTCCTTTCCAGAATGCTAACCAAAAATACTGATCTTTAAGAGTTCTTTGCAAAATTGCTTATAATGAGCATTTTATTTAATAATGAGAACTTCAGAAACAAATGTCTTCAGTTTTAATGCATCACCATACAAAAGCTTTAAAATGAATAGACTCAAACATTATAATCATATGTTTGTATTCTTTGTATGTATGTGTTGTAATGTTTGTATTATTAAAATTGCTGATATGTCAAATAAACCGCAGTGGGTTTGAAAGGCAGCAATCTATCACTTATAGATTTCTGGGTGGTAAAGACAGATTCAAATAGCCTCCTGTTGCAGGCAAGCTTGATCTTGCTGATACGCATAGTAAAGAGGTCCCTTAAAGGTGACAGAGGCTTTCAATTCTCAAGAGTAACAAAGCTGTCCTGTGTTAAGAAGCATGTTGCTACAGGTAGATTCTTGGATGGGAACTTACCCAAATCTGGGTCCAGCTCCCAGCTATAGGCCTATGCTGATTGCAAGTCTCAGATGTTGTTTGGTTTTTACTACTTTAGATCATGCTGAGTAGACCACCTTCTTGGATTGAGTCTTCCTGCAATTTTACAGAAAAAACTAGTATCTCTCATAGTAATTGCTTTCTCCCTTGTGCAAGTACATAGAAATGTCACACACTCCTAACACCAGAACAATAAATGCTGAACAGATTTTTTTTCGTTTCCAAGGAGGAAGAGTTAATTTAATGGTGGTATTGGGTAGGACATCTCTGCTAGGCATAAACTACTACCAGGGGGCTTTAGGCAGACACAAGACTGATTTGTTGATGCCTTGGCTTCATGGTTTTCTACACCCAGTAAGTAATGTGACTGAGAATTAAAAAAGAGGTGATGTAAAATGGGGCCCTTCTATAAGACAGTTTGAAGGACACATGGATAAAATGACACTTGGCCAGTATCTCTATGTCTTTCAAGCTCTCTCTTCATATGACTGCTTACAATGCTTCAAACAGTATTTCTTATGTAACTAGAATACTATATAATCAGGAATCCCCAGCTACCAAGGCTGTTACTTGAAGGATTCCAAAGGGTTTCATGGACAAACTCAGAGGGTAAAACACAACCTTAATGACAGCGGCTTGCAGCTCCCACAGACTCAAGAGGACTGAACCTTTTTACATCAGGACTGAATCTGATCCAACGTGTACAAAACTTGTGTTGTGCCTTAAAGCTAATTGAGGATTTGTGGCTCTCTGTCCCTCAGCTGGAAAAGGTCAACTTTGAGATTTCCAGGTCAGAAATGTTTGACAGGAATTTAGTGTCATCCACAACTGGGCACATGCTAACAGGCTTTCTTGTTTAAAGGCAATGCTGTAACTGTAAAAAGAGGCTAAGAAGGCAAAAGTGGGAGGAAAAAGATGATTTAAGTGATTTATCCTTACACTTCACGACTCTCAGACTAGAAGAGCGTTCCTCCTGTTGCATGGGGCATGACTGGCCTATATTTCCACTATTGCACTGTTGAGTTACTAGTTTTGAAATGTAAATAGGAAAGACTTCATAATCTGTGGGGTAATCTGCATAGGATAATTTGTACCTTCCTAGAAAGCCTAGATCCTTGCTCAATGAAACAGGGCACTGTGAAAACTTAGCCAACTTTTCCTGTCATTTGGGAAAACAAAGACAACACAAGAGATGAGTAGTGAGACACACCATTTAATTACAGCTAACCCTTTGAAGCACTCCTTGTTTTCCTAAACTATATGGTCAGACAGTTGGAATTATGCTGTGGCATGGGAGAATATTACACTGGCTCTTGTGCACCATATGCCTTTTCTTCAACAAACTAACACTTTTTAAATGAGAGTTTCTAAGGTTGTTACCCAAACTACATTCCTTATTCCAGATCTCATCTTTAGCACCTCTCCCAGAGGTATCTGGGAGTTTGGACTCAGATATATACACAAAAGGCTCGATCAGATCCCAGTGAAGTCAATAAAAATATCGTTCATGCTGAACAGACGCCTACTAAGCTCAAATGAAAGGTAAAAGCCATCCAAGAAAAAGTGGGAAACAAATTACAGGTTCTTTTTGTAATCAAAATATGCCACCTTCTTCTCAATCCCTCCTGTTAAAATTTTTTTGTCCTTTTAACTTTATAACTAGATTAAAGTAACTGAGAAAATGTTTGAATTTTAAACTGTTGAATAGTCCTGGACCAACGCCTTAAAAATGCCATGTGACCTTCCTGATATATAACTCTTCATTTTGGAATTTACTGACTCCAGTCAAGAATTTTTGGTGATGATAAAATACTGAAATGTAGGAAAAGAACTATCAAAAGGTTAAGAAATGAACTTCTGCTCACAGGTATCACCATTTCTAGAAAAACTGACAATGAAGAAAGAACATCTGCAAAACTTTGGTGCATTGACTATTTCATAAGCGTAACTTCAGGACCATCATTTACATGGGAATATTGATTTTTGAAACATTTGTTGCCTAATTTCACCTGTTTTTTACAGAAGTGTTAGACTCTTGAAACATCCTCTGGAAGCTACAGAGGCAGGTGCTGGTTTCCTATTCTCTGAGCATCCCACCACCACATCCTGATTCTGCAAAGTATTACAGATGTGCACATCATTCCCTTGCAGATAGAGTGGTCAGGCTGAGATGCTGTTTGAAAGCTAGGATGAGACTGGAGAGCTGCATCTCCTTTAGAGTCCTGGAGCTAGGGAGCACCTGTTCCTGGCACCCGTCTGGGGACATGGAAAGGAAACATTAGATAACAAGCACTTTTGTTTCCTATGCATCTGTGTTTGACTTGGTGCAAGACAAGGCACATGGTGGTGCTGGTACCTCATCAGGAGTGAGGCCAGTGGAGTTGGACTCCTCTGGGATTCTACTCCTCTCGCCTTCCCTAAGTCCAGTCTGCCTTCCAGCTCTTGATCTCGGCAGAGTGAGTTGTTTGCCAACATCTTCTCATTCTCTGGGCAGCGTAAAGGTGGAAAAAGGCAGATAAAAAAGTAAATAAAGACATCTGCCCTTTGTGATGTCCCTGGAGGAGGACGAAGCAGGGGAAGGAAGGCGAGGGGACAGAGCGAGTGGATGTGTATTTCAGTCAGCGGGGGATGATCTAAGTATCTGAAGTCATCCAAAAGGTCAAAGCAAGCGGTAACTCTTCTCCGCCCTCTGTCCTCCTCGGGGGCTCAGGGGAAATCAGTCCGCCCAAACTAGATGACAGCTTGCTGGGACATAATGACAGGCTGGGTGCAGACGAGCCGCGGCCGCCCAGACAAAGGGAGGAAGCTTGGTGCAGCCGCTGACCCGAGAAAGGTGCAGGGGCTGGGGACGAGCCGGGACGGGACATGAGGGGCAGCACCTCCCGCCCCCCACTCCCGGCAGGCGAGCCCCACGACCGCCCCCGGTGCGCTCTCGGAAAGCCCCAGTCGCTTCTCTCCCCTCCGACAGCCAGGCAGAAACCTGCCTCCTCCGCTGAACACTGCAAAACTGAACAGCCGCGTCAAGCAGGAGGGGGAAGCGAGCAGGACGTGAGGTAAGCGCAGCTCCACCGTCCCCAGCCAGCGGTGACATCTCAGACCCCGGGTAACTCTGTGGCTTTAAGCGATTCGAGGCAAACCTTACGGTTTTCACACACATTTTTTTTTTTCTCCCAGTCCCAGTCCCGGTCCCGCTCTCCTTCCCTGCTTCCTCCTTCTCGTCCCCTCTCCTGCTTCTCTCCCTCTCCTTTTCTCCTCCCCCCACAGTCCCCCTCCCTTTCCCCCTCCCCTCAAGTTTCTCCCTCTGTCTGATTAAATGAGAAGGAAGTGTGGGAGTGGTGGTTTTGAAGCTCTCCCTTTAAGAGGCAGCTTGCAGTGACGAATTGTTGAAATTGCCATTGCAGGATGGCATTCCGCTATAAATTCATTGTTCCACCTCCTCTCATCTTCACATTTCTCTCCCTTCTCCTCTTGTTCACATCGACAGACTGGGGATAACAACAACAACAACAAAAAAGATACAGGGAGGGGGCTTTTACAAAAAATCCGGGACGTTTTCCGCTTCTTGGGCTTTATTTTTTTCTTTTTTTTTCCCCCCTATTTTTAACCATCTCACCGGAGACGATCGAGGCGGGTTTTGGTGCCTGTATTTCTTCTATACCCTTCTCCTTCTCTTCAAAACAAAAGGGGGCAAAAGGAAAGGGAGCTCACCGGTGCCCGAGAAAGTGCCGAATCG
>VWZO01011206.1:419636-485657 GCA_013396975.1 Bucco capensis | reverse complement strand
CTCGCGGATCTACGGGGAGAGCCCAGCCCGCTCTCCGCACCTCTTCCGCCGGGACCGCTTCAGCTTCGAGACAGTGCCGGCCCGCACCAGCTGTGAGACTCGCGACCCCGCCGGGACGGCTGCGGCAGGGGACGCACGGCGGCGGCGGCGGCGTCGCTCCGTTTCCCGGGCCCGGCAGGTGGAGCTGCTGCTGGTGGCCGACGCCTCCATGGTCAGCAAATATGGGAAGGGACTGCAGCACTATCTTCTCACCTTGGCGTCCATCGCCTCCCGGCTTTACGCCCACGCCAGCCTAGAGAACCACGTCCGGCTGGCTGTGGTGAAGGTGGTGGCCCTGGGAGAGAAGGAGAAGGGGTTGGAAGTCAACAGGAATGCCGCCACCACTCTCAAGAACTTCTGCAAGTGGCAGCACCAGCACAATCGCCTTGACGATGACCATGATGAGCACTATGATGCTGCCATCCTCTTCACCCGCGAGGTAGGCATCACCCCAGCTGACAAGAAACTTGATGTTCCTCAAATGATGTGTCATGGGGTGGTTGGGCTGCAACGAGGTCAGCATGGCAGCCCTCCTGCACATTGCCCATCCTTGTTCAGTGATCACCTCTCCACTTCTTTGACCTTTCCGTTGGGTTGCACTGCATCTCAGGGGCTGGCACCCATGTGCACAACTGTTGGGTGATGGAGGAGGGGTTGATAACCTAACATTGTATATGCATCCAATGTTAGGACAAGAGGGAATGGGAGCAAGTTGGATCACAGGAGGTTTAGTATTAACATGAGGAATAACTTCTTTACAGTAAGGGTGACGGAGCACTGGAACAGGCTGCCCAGGAGGGCTGTGGAGTCTCCTTCTCTGGAGACATTCAAGAGCTGCCTGGATGCATTCCTGTGTGACCTCATCTAGGTGATCCTGCTCTGGCAGGGGGTTTGGACTAGATGATCTTTCTAGGTCCCTTCCAACCCCTGACATACTGTGATACTGTGATTCATTTGTGTATGCCCCCTCCCCTGTGAGGTTATCCCCTCTGCAGGTACAGAGTCGTTTGCGCCTGTGTGGTGCTGGAACTCTTGCTAGTCTGGGGAGGTACTAGTTTACCTGGTTATGGGACTCAGCTGAGGCAACACAACTGTCCTTGAGAGATGACATTGTTCCATCTTTCCCAGGGAGATCTCTGGGGAGATGGTCCAGGCAGAAAGGGCTGATAGCGCTCCCTAGCCTAAATTAATCCCCAAACAAACCTGCTAGCGCAAATGGTGAACACCTTAAAAGTACATGCAGGTTCTTTGTTGAGTGTGTTGAGATGCTATTTCCAGCAAGAATAGCTCTGCTGCACTGGAAGCCAGCAGCACTTGTGGTTCAAGGGTAGGACATAAATGCAAACCACAGGTAAACAGAGCTGCAGAAGTTAAGTGAGTTGGGCTGGTGGTGAGGGGAGGCAGTCTCTTTCTCATTCCCTTAGTGAAAAGTGGGTGCTCGGATCGATTGTGGGTCATGTCTGGCCAGTATTACCCATGAAGATACTTCTCCGAGCCTGGTTGTTAATTAATTGCATTGCCAGAGGTCGTTAGGGGACATTGGTCTAGTAGACATGTGGCCGAGTTTATGCAATGAAGTTCTTCTGTAAGAATATCCCTTCAGTGGTTTGGGTTTGGTGTTTTCTTTTTTTCCCTTCCCCAAGTATGAAAAAAAATAACTGCATGACTTTCCGTTCATTTGAGTTCTCCTGCTTTTCTACATCATAGGAGCCTGCCAAAAAGGATGCTTTGGATGGTTTGTGGAAGGAGTTGCTCCAGAAGGGGGAAAAAAGTGCCTGGCTTGCTTTTATAGCTGTAAATAGTTGAAACATTAGGTTCTGTGTCAGTCAGGCATCACTTGTACAGCAGGAACCTACTTTAGTGGTTTAAAGCACATCAGTCCAATTTGCAAGCTTTCAGTTTTTTATCGTTATAATCTGAAGGAAAGCAGGCTACCTAGACTGGGTCAGAATGCCCTTGTTTTTTGCTGTAAACATCCTTTTTAATAGCTTATTAATTAAGTCTGGGCCAGAATCCATCACTTTTCACTGAAGAGTTTTTTCTTTGCCAGAATCCCTGTTTATTTCCTGAGGATTTATTACAATTCAGAAACTCTTAGGGTGGCAGGCTGTGAATCTTAACATCAACTATTAAGTTAATTTGGATTGAGATAGGATGTGAATTTAAAGTGCACTGGCTTTGCAGATGCTTATCAGTCTTTGCATAGATGCCCTTTTGCCAGAATAAGAGTGTGCTGATAATCAGTAACCCACTTTCAAAGAGTCCTGAGCAATGCATCTTCTATACGTAGAGTTACTTCTTTAGGATGTAAGTAGTACCTAAACTAAACAAAATGTCACAGTTCCTGTGGTCTGTTCTCACCCTTAAGATGCAAATATTGCTTGCGATGTTACTTAGGGATGCAGATGCTTTGCAAGAAAGGCTTCTGTTTACTTCGTTTACATTTCAGTATGTTTAACTATGGATTTAGCTCCTCAGTGCAATTCAGTATAACTTAATCTGCTTTGATGATCTGTTATGTGCACACAAGTTGTTTGGCATTACATTTCAATGTATGACTTAATAAGAACAAGACTGTAGTTTCTTACTACATGTGTTCATGATGTTCTTTGCAAGGGGTATGTGTGAGTCCACACGTTTTTTATATGCTTACACTTGAAATGTCAACATGAATCTATTTGCTTCTCTTGGAATGTAAACATGAAAAGGGTTAAAGGATGAAAAAGCTATAGAGATGTTTCCCAGAGAAAGCAGCCCCACTTTGAACTAGAGAGAGATTTTTTCCAGTTTAGCTTTTCAATGAGAGTGGCAGCAATTGGCAGGAGGATCCAACTTTTACAACTGTGTTTTGAGTGTATGAAGTACGTTGCTTAGCTACTAGACGCTAAGCCATGGCTGCATGTTTTGATGGGCTCTGAATACCGCATGCTAGTTTTTGAACATCCAGATGTCTTCTTCAAAATTGCTTGGTTTTAGGCATGGGTTAAATGTGTGAGGTACATTTTCCATCTTTGTTTACTAACTGAGGCCACCTTGAACTTTGTGTCTCTGTGTCAACAGAATAATATTTGCAAATCATTTGTCAGCTGAATGCATGCCCTCAGCTGCATGTAACTGTTTATGTGTAATTAGAGTCTAAATCTTGCATGCCTGTTGCCATACAAGTCTCTAATATAATAATTAATTTCATTCTGGAGTGACATTTACTTATATGTTGTTTTTGACACCAGAAGAGGCTCTCTGAAAAGATAGTAGCTTTGCTTGAATTCCTTATAAAGGAAGAATCCTGTTAGAATTCAGCACCATCACTTCTTCCTGTTGTTATTACTTGTTTAAAGATAAATTAATGAGCATTGTAGGCCAAGAGTCTATCAATACTAGTAACACTCCTTTATTATAAGAATAGTACTGGCAGCTCAAATTATGATAGTCATAATTGTTTGTACTAGGAAGTACTTCCCATGCAAAAAGATTTTTAGAAGGAGATTTACCAGGTTTACCCATTCTGGATTAAAACATCCACTCACTTTCAGCCATAATCTGTATTTAACTTGATAAATTAAATTTGATAAATTCTTTAAAACAATCATGATACACAACATAGTAAATAGTAAATGTGAACATGAGTTCAGTTTTAGGTGATACCAAAAAGTGATCATCTAATAAACCCTATGAGAACGCTCTTTAAGGTGGCTTGGTCTTAACAATCTTAGAGAATACAGGGTTCCCTGCTGTTTGACCATTGTGTCGTTGAGTCCTTGACAGCAGCTGTAAATTTTTGGGCTGTGTGCATCTTCAGAGCATCCTCTGTGGAATATGGTGATGCAACAATTCAGTCATCTGGTAGCCAGGTGAGTCCTCTGCCCCGTGTTGTGTTAGAGAAGTGGCTGTGTGGTGGGAAGGAGGAAGAGCTTGTAAAGCCCTCTTCCCCTGGAGAATAGCTTGCTTTGTTCTCAATGGCAGTGAAGTCAACACCAAATTTAGAATTCAGTCTGTTTCAGACTTTTTTATTGTGAACCGTTCTCAGAAGTTGAAAACAGGTTGTCCTCAGTCTTCAGGTTTTTGTGGGTGCAACAAAATACTTACCAGAGTCGTCACGGTAGAAAAACATTATCTGTGACTTGCAAACTGCACTTGAACTCAGACTCTTCTTTTCTGAGGTCTAGCCTACACTGCAATTATCCTCCAGTGTTCATCCAGTCTATTTCATTAGTGACCCTTAGTTAAATTTCAAGTGAACTGTTGAATGCATTTGGACAAAATCCAGTTCTCTTTCTTTCATTTCCACCTAGTTCTGAATCATGTGAAAATTAAAATAGATATTTCTCACAGCAGATACAGGCAACAAGAGAAAATAAACATGCTTTTCTAAGTGCTTGTTAGCATCATCCATGATAGTACCGTCATGCCTGGCTCTAACAGAAAGATCATGTAGAGCCAAAGGCTGCTGTCCTGCCTTTTTCCATTCAGTAATTATATGGGTCCTGTGTGTGTGATTTAGTTTAACTGTCAATCTGACAGTGCTGTTGAAATTTACCAGCAAGCTTTGGATTATCTCAGCTCTATACATGATAATTTCATTGCATAGAGCACATACTTTTTTTGGCTCAAGTTCCTTTTCCTTTTTTACTTCTCAGTGTTATCATCTTCACACAGTTATTATCCCATATTAGTAAAACAGGTCACGGTACCAATAGTCAATAGAATATATTTCATTAATGTTTATTATTCTTACTCTGGAGAAATTATAATATGATGTGTCTACCAGTTTTGTAGTGTTTTCACCAATTTTGTTGCAAATCTAATACATTTAGATAATCTCTCTGGGGAAAGTAAAGTGAAACATAATTTGTACAGGAGTAACGTGATTCACACTAATCTACAGAGATTTAACCCGCAGAGGAACTATGGGTTAGGCAAGTTAAATCAGACATTTTTTCCCTGTTCACTGATCACATTGCATGACTGAAACTTTGTTTGCCCTTCCTTTCCCCATGCAGAATCCAAAAGCTTTATGTGTGTTTTGCCAATATTTTTAAATAATCTGTTGTTTGCATAATGCTACATTTTCTTTATGTGCTGTAGGAAAAAAAGAAGTTTTGTTAATTCGTGCATTCAGAGCATAGAAGTTTAGACTTTATTTCTAATAGTTTGGTTTCCTTTGATTTCACCTTACCTGGAATTCAGAAAGACTAGTCCGTCCATTTGAGATTCAAATGTCCAAAACTCAGTGCTGAATTTAGCTTATTAACTGAGAGGAAGATGAGCTCCAGTTAGACTACTGGAGGAAGAAGACATGTGACTTCCATTTTGGTCAGTATGGCAAGTATCACCGCTCAGTATTACCTTCTCAGGAAGGTAACCAGGTTTTGGCCTCTTCTGTCAAGATATGACCATAGGAGGACAAAGCACTAACTCAGTGAGTCTGGTGGGAGTCCTTCATTGCTTCAGAGCAATAGCTGGGCCCTCTTCCTGGTGCGCTAATCTGGACATCTCCATGAGCGAGACTCGACAGTGTCTCAGGAAGAAGACTCTTCCCAGCAGTCCTCCTCCAGGGCAGCCTTCCACCATTTTTGCATGTAAAGTGTCTCTTTTTAAGTGTCATAGAATTGGTTGAGGGGTAAAATAGACGATTCCCTAGTTACTTTGTTCATCGGTTAGCCCTTATTTTCAATCCCTTTTGTGGTTTTCTGTCTTAGGTCTTGTGGTTCTTTTGACTTCCAGACATCATGCATTCCTTGGTTGATAACTGTAATACTTTCTGCTTAAGTGAAACTTGCTTTCCTCCACATATGCCATCCTGCCATGCTGTGACATTGTTAAACTTTCACCCACATTACAGAGCAGGGCACGAGAGGGTAGATGAGTGAGCCCCAAATACTGCCAGACCCCACCTTCCCTTCACAGGGCTGCAGTGGAAACACTGCTGCAGGAAGTTGGAAAGTCGTATTTAATTCCTTCCTCTGCTTGAGGGATTTTAGGTCAGTATCGCCTGCCTCCCAGGAGAGGTCCTTAACCAGTAGGTTGTAAGCTGTTCCAGGTGTTAAGGAAACTTTCCACTCCTCTGACCAAAGCTATGTCACTGTTTAGCAAGTAATTTAAGATTCATATGGTGAGAAGGAGAGAAATCGTGACCTGAAGCCACTGACTGGAGCTCACTGCTTGGAGCAAGGTGGTCTGGGTTCCCAAAACACAGAGAGAAGACTTCATAATTTACCAAAGAACTTTTCAGTATAAAATACAGAAGCAAGCTGAGAAATAGGGTCCAAAAATAAGGTCCCTTCACCAACCACCGTAAGCATTAACTGCAGCCTAGTCTAGGGAAACCTTTGGCGCTTGTTGGCTTCTCTTACACCTGATCTCTCTGTAGGCTTAGCTCCCCTCAGGGGAAAAAATGGAGAAACATTGAAGCATCTCAACCCCAATCAAGTTTTAGTATAAGCTAAGTGCTAAGCTGCTCAGAACTGTGAAACTGTGGCGCTTTGGTTTCTATAAGGTCACAAACTGCAAGCCATATGTATGAAGGGTAGATTACTCAAAGACCAGAGGACTTGTGAGCCAGTTTTGTTCTTCTGCCTTCACATTCCACCAAACTGGCCCCTTTGGTGATTAAATCCTGTTTGAGTTCCAGTCCATGGGCTCTGTCCTAATACCAGGTTTCACTAAGCACTTTGTTCTTGTTTCTAAGGCTACTGCACAAATCAGAGAATTTCAGGTAAAATAAGTTAACTACTCCAGCAGGATGCCACAACAATTATCTTTGTTCACAATGGTGCCATGTATACACAGCAAACAGCATGCTGCTCTTGATATACTCACAAATGCCAAGAAAACTTGGCCTTTAAAAAACTGTCTAATTACTAATTTTATGATGTACGGCTCAGTTTTCCTAAGTCATTCACCTTTGCCGAAGCTTAAGTCTTACTATCTATTGCCTTCTACATGGCAAATGCATCTCCTACTCATTCTTCTGTTTTTGAAAGTACTGTAATATGGCTCAAGAGCATGAATCTGCATTACTTCTTTAGAAATACCAAGAAACACTTATTCCTTGATGCTTCTGCCACTATTTGAAGGCAATTGCATGAACATACAGATCTGAGTAAGTGATTAACTTTTTAAGTAGAAGACACACGCCTGAGCAAAATAATCATGAGTCACCACTTTCTTAGTGCTTTAGCTGGAGTATGAAACCTCGAGGAGATACACACAGATTTTTTTTAGATTGCATCGTTACATTTTTCTTTTTTTTCTTTACAGAGAAGAAATATTTTCAAGGGAAATAATAACTTCTAATGTACTCCCAGAAACTTCACTTCATGAAAGTCTGAGACTACTTTCCAAGACTGCCCAAGAAAACTAAAAATATGGCTATTGTTGGTGCTAACAAGAATACATGGCCAGTACAGCTATAGGAGGTTTACATCAAAATAAATTTTGCCATAAAGATTTAAATCAGTGGAAGTGTAAACAGGCATGATTTTCAAGAACATTGCTCAAAATCATGGTGTTGGGAAGGACCATGTAGCTAGCGAATGGTGAGTTGATCTGATGGCAAACTTTTCAGAGTATTTGTCTCAGAGATCCCACTTGATAGGCTTCAATTACATATATAGTGTATACTGTGTGATGCAATGAATAGAGTTATATTAAAGTTCAAATCACACAGAGGCAAGAGAAATAAAGAATAAATGAGACTGAGTTGAGAACATAATGGAGCTGAGTCTTCTGTAATCTGCCTAAGTGGTTGTTGACAGTGTCAGCATTAGCTTAAAAAAAGTATCCTTATGCAGCCATGGAGGGCTAAAGTCTGCAATGAAAATCAGAAGGCTCAGCACATGTTCTCTGTTCAAAGCAAAGCCAACATGCTCTGCTCTAGCAGCAGGTGGGCAACCTGTAGACATCCCTCCTCACTAACAGCTTTATACTGAGAAGATAATGCCTCAGAAAATTTCCTGTACTTGTTTCCAAGATCTTTTACAAGCCTTCTCCACTGCTGCTTAGCTGGGATTTGGTAGGTGGCTTTGGGGCTCCCCACACCACCTTTCTCAGGCTTCTGGGAAGGTAGCAAGGATGTCATCATGAAGCTGGCTGAAGGAATTGGCCTTTACTGTATCACCGTCCACCAGTTGCTGACCACAGTGCAGTCGCTCTCTTTTACAGGGATCATTGATCTCACACCATCTCAAGATAGCCGTTTTCCAGGTGTTTGTGGAGTGTTGGAGGAGCTAGGTAATTTTATGGATAAGCAGTTTTCAGAATCACTTACTTTCTGCTGGGAGATTTCCTAGAAGAAACCGTTAATTAACCTAGCCCTTCAAGAAGTCATTTTATGTGACCCAAAGTTAAGATACTTCATAAAGAGAGCATAAAGCCTGTTTTGTTGGGTTTTTTTGTCTAGGCAACTGTTACACAAATGAGCACTGCCTTAAAAGTTACTAGTGGGATGCTGAGATGTGCAGATATGTGTTGTACTCGGGGAAATTGTGGAAATGGAGGAATGGCAGTTTGATGAAGTGACTGGATTTCTGAGGAAAACCCAGGCATGCAGTGTGCTATGATGTCAGTAACATGTTACATATGAAAAGTAACCAAGCATTGCTATGTCTGTTGGTGCTTGCATGTGTGCATAGCTGTTTTTTGGATGTCTAATGAAGGTGACGCAGCACTGTCCTATGCATAGTTTTTGAAATTTTGAAGGTGGTATTACCAACCAGCCAACAGTCAGAAGGGCTGCTTATGTTTTACATCTTCACATCCCATCAGAAGTAACTGTAAGGAAGTTCATGAGATTATGCCTGCTTAGAAGGACTACAGACTTAATTATATATGTGTTGTCAAATCTGGAGAATCATTCTGAAGTCTGGTTCTGTTTGCTGGTATAGCTTCACAGCCATATCATTGGCATGTTTTTTTCTTGTAGGCAAATGGAAATAAATCATGCACTGGCATAAGACATCTGCGTGCTTATATAATTGCCCAGACTGGGAGCAGTACTGAAATACAAAAAAAGACTGAATGATAGAGAATCTGGATGAAGAGACAAGGCCAGAATTAATCCATTTTATACTCTTACTGGCACTGTCAACCTGAAGGTAGTTTAGAGCTCCTCCAGTAAGCTGCTTTCTCTCTGTTTTTTGTGCTATTTGATACTTGTGTTAGAATTTCAGTTCAGTTACTTGTGTGGATTTAGTTCAAATTCCATTAGTATAAAGGTATCTTACTTCCTATACAACTTACACTGATTTACATAGATCAATTATATCACCACAAAAAAGCATTTTTGTTAGTACTTTGCACAAGCATTTTTTCTGAGTTTTATTACTCATGTTGCTGTAGGTAAACCACATACAGTTATATTTACATAGAGTTTATCTATAATGTACCCCTAGACTGAAAGGGACAGATTCGTAACAGATACATAAAAGGCTACATGGATATGAGCCCAAGCAAAAGTTATAAGAGTTTAAGGATTATATCTTCCTTGTTGAATGCTTAACACTATAATATGACCTCACTTAGGGCCTCTTCCAGCATTGGTCCAGAGATGCTGAAAATGATATGAAGTTTATTTGCCTATATAAAACTAGAAAAAAAAGTGATTAAAGTACTTGAAAATGGGCATCCTTATCTGTACCTTCCCATAAGCCATGCAGAGCCATGGACAAAGTCTGGGGAGCTAATTGGATGTCAAGGGTGGGAGCCAGTGGGGTTAGAAAGAAAATTGTCTGCATATTATCTCCATTGCTACAGAACTGAAGTTCTTCATAAACCATGGATTATACCTGTGAAAATCCGAGAAATGAAATACTCTTGAACTTTATTCCATCTCTTTTTATGAGACTCTTTTGTTCATTGGTATTGCAACATTTAAATCTTGATGTTATGTAGCACCAGGAGTGCACTTACCAAAAGAGTTCCCATACAACTGGAAGCCAGAACTCATCCTGAAAATAAAGGAGGGTAGATTTAGGTTAGACATGAGGAAGAAGTTCTTCACCATGAGGGTGATAAGACACTGGAACAGGTTGCCCAGAAAGGTGGTTTTTAAGGCTAGGCTGGATGGGACTCTGAGCAACCTGATCTAGTGCCCATGGCAGGGGTGTTGGAACTCAATCTTTAAGGTCCTTTCCAACCCTGACAATTCTGTGATACTGTGAAATTCTTGCTCCATATATGTACCACTGCTATGTAATCTTAGCTGGAAAATTTATTTCATCTTAGGGAAAAAAAAATACACTATTTTTTTTTGTAAAGGGATGCTGTGTCACAGTATCTATGAACTCAGTATGTTTTCGGTTTTTTTACCTCAGTGGGATTTGAATCCTGGGCATTTTCAAGTTTGCCTAAATTTGAAACTGTCATAATCAGTGGACATTGTTGACCCAAAGCCTCATACCAAATATCTGTTATCTAGATGGATTGATTATAAAAGGCTTCATAAATTGTTATCTATGGGTGTAAAAATTTATTTTAATGATTTTTTTTTTCCCCTTCCTGGGCAGGATTTATGTGGGCATCATTCATGTGATACTCTGGGAATGGCAGACGTTGGGACCATATGCTCTCCTGAGCGCAGCTGTGCGGTGATTGAAGATGACGGCCTCCATGCAGCTTTTACAGTGGCTCACGAAATTGGTATGCAGTGCCTTTTCTGTTCACTTGCCAAATCAAACACTTGTAACAGCTGCATTAGTAACCAAAATACTTTGCAATTAATTCCAGATTTCCCCTGGTCCAGATACTCACTTGGGGATTAAGGCTGTGTACATATGCACTTCAGGGTTAACAAATAAGGGATCAGAAGGCAAGTGAAGGCACACAGTAGGTGTTTCCTTTCTGACAGTGTCATTTCTAAGCAGTAGTTGAAGTGAAAATTCAAAGGCTTGCTGCTACTGTCTGAAGATGTCAATACTTGTCCCTCCTGAGAAGGCATTTGCTCCATCTGTTGCGATTCACATGCATTTGGTATATACACAGTGGAAAACAACTCACCTTTTTGAACTACATTTATGCCCTGCTGTTACAAAACTTTTTCTTGGCACAAATTACTACCTGCAGAGAAAGACACTTGTGATTAAAAACACAATTCTAATATATTTATCTAAGTGTATGGTAATTCTGCCTTTATGATAAAATGTAGTACTAATGTGAATCCTGAAATAAGTGAAATAGCATTTAGGTGATAAAGGTTTGGTCAAAAATCTGTGTAACTTTATTTCAGTTTCCACCTCAGTGGAGAGGAATTTAACGTAGAGGCCTTACATGTACCCTTCAGAAAGATTTAAGATAGAATTAGTGACAGAAGAAAGTTCATATTCTGGGATATGTCTGTCATGAAATCTTCCTTCAGAAATACTGCTGCCATCTTGATTATTTTCAGTTTACTAATATTTTGTGAGCTGTGTTCACTGGAATTGCATTTGGTTTGAGGGCTATTCGCTTTGGTGAGTGAACAGCAGTTTAAAAGTGGAGAACATTCTTTTTTTTTTTTTTCCTCTACATTCTTGGAAGGAAATAACAAGGAAAGGAGAACTTTCAAAGAGAGCCAGTTGCTGAATTGCTTTGTACCTCATGCCAAACCAAAGTAAAGTTTTCTTTGGGAGTATCATTGCAGGAGTTCAATTTTCAAGTAGCTAGCAGGTAGAGCCCAAGAGTTGTGTACCTTATATATACTTCTGGCTCAGCAACCAGAGGTCACCAAATATGAAAAAGCAGCTGGCACGTCAGTGACCTGACCCTTCAATGATTAGAAAACCTAACTCGACTGCTTTGACAATGCTACAAAGAAATGAAATCAGTAGTGGCTGGAGAGGGATCATATGTTGCATGAAAACATAAAATATCGTGGCAGAATGAGTCCCCAAACCACAAATTTTATTTTAATAAACATGAATATAATTATAAAATAAAAGGTCCTCAGAAATCACTAACTCAGAGCATTTGGAGATAAGTACAGCAATACATCAAATACAGTTTCACGTCAGATGAATTTAGTAGCATCTAACCTGGATGCTGTGAAGCTAATGGCCCATCACAAACCAGGTCTAGAAACGGGACAAGTTGATAGATAGGCAAACTTAGCCTGTCACTCAAATGACAGTCTGCTAAAGGGACTGCTTGTATCTTCTTGCATCCAGAAGTGATGCTTATTGCTGAAGGTTAGTACGCATTGGCAAGGTTGGATGAGGGACCTTCTTATGATTCCAGTGTTGATATATCTGGTGTGTAAAGAGATGAGTAATATGTCTGGACTGCCTTTTATCAGCAGTAAGTACGTGTTTAGGTAGGCTAAAAATGGAAGACCATAGACGAATAAAGATAAGGATGAGCAGTAAATATACCTTGAATTCCACACAAAAGAAAATATAAACAAATGTGAATTATTTTTAGTGATCTAGAAGCACACTTTTGAACAAGAGCCATTTTCATCCCTAGACATTTACAGGAATCTGTAAAAGCTATAATTTGCAATGTAAAAGACGCATGAATTGAAACGAATAAATAAGTAACTTCATGTACAAAAAATTTCTAGTTTGAGGTTGTTTAAAATAACTTCCCTTTTTTTTTTCTCTTCACCATAAGATATTAAGAAAGGGTGTCAAGTCACAGAATGATCTTTGTGTGTGTGGCCTAAAGTGGAAGAATTTGAGAAGAAAACACAGCTAAAATTGCTTGAGTACTTACATTTAAATTAGAGGTCAAAAAAGGATGAAAAATAAAAGTGTGGCATGGATACCCTTTAGTTAAGCACTTTGGGGAAAACCTTGTTTTATTTTATTTGGAGACCAGGTTTCTTCCTACAATTCAGAAGTCTTAAAGTTCCCCCTATCCTGTGGGTAGAGTGTAGCTTTAATTTTACAGTGGCTTAGTTAGTCAGTGGAATTCATACTCCTTTCTGTCAGTAGGAAGAGCAAGGTGAGCCACTAAGTCAATCAGTCACCAGCTGTAGTTTTTCAGTCGACTCTTCTGTGTATGCATGGGTTGCAGATGCAGCATCATTAACATGGACTTGATCTGGAGAATGGCTGTGTGTCCTCACTTTGACTTCCAAAGGGATCTGAATGCTCTTGTTTCATCTCTGAAAGATCCAAGAGCACTTTTGAGGATCAGATTCTTTCTCTGGAAGGCAACCAAAGTAAATGGAACTGCAGCTCAACCAAACAGGACAATGCACAGCCCAGTGGCTCAGGTTGGATACGTGCATAGGAAGCCAAAAAAGCAGTCCGCTACCGAATAAGCCTGCCACTTCTCTTGCCTGGATTTCTACTGCATTATGTGTTAGATGTTTATTTTATTTCTTTCAGATAAAATAGGTGTACTTTGACTAGTGTATTTTGAGGGAGAGAGTAAGAATGAGCAGCAATAATAGGCAAAATCTCCCAAGAGCTGTAAACAAGAGCGTGGAAATAAATATATGCAACCAAATTCTTAGTAAAACTTAGTAGTTGGCAATGAGACGTGGACATCCTTATTTAAAGATTGACAAGATGGGACCTGAATCTCATCCTACTTTTACAGAGGAAAATCAGGAATAATTTGTCTCCAGTGTCAAATGCAAAATGAAAATGAGGATAATACAGAAAACACAGGAGGAAGCCTTGTAACTTTGAATGTGATAATCCAGTTTCTTCTCAGAATAAAGGGAGAAGCAATGCTAACAGCATAAATGTTATTTTTGAATCATAGCCTGTCAAGACATCCAACCACTAATGGTAAAACTATATATGGTTATTTTCTAGAAGAGGACATGCTGCTATCAGTTTGGACAGCAGTAGCTTTGCTGACACAAAAATAGTCTTCTGGATTCTTGCCTGAAATCATCAGTTCAGCTCCATGTTGTGTCATATGGATGTCTTTTTTGACTTTCAGCAGCTCCTTCAGTATGCCTCCATAGCTTTGCCAGGGATATCTGAGCTGGCTTAAGCAAGTATGTAGACATTCTCCAAGTCTTTGTTAATCATCAACCTATTATCTGTAAAAAAAAAAGATATTTTCTTATTTCATGCATTTCTGTGCTTCACAGAGACATCTGGAGAAAAGCGCTAAAGAATTTATGATTGCTCATAATCTCAATATTTGTTTAATGTTTTCCGTAGGTCAGCATTAGCATATTGCTTCTCCATATATCCTTTATTAACATAACCATCAGGAAATAAAAATAACTAGATTCTTACTCTAATACTGTGGACTTTGGGGTTAGAGGTTTGTTGCTTTTGCAGTGTTGAATTATAAGCCAACCTGTACATCCCATGAAGATAAACATGATCCAACATCAACAGACAGAGTCAATCAATTTGAAGTTCTGTTTAACATCTCTTGCAATTGGATGTATCCAATGCATTGTGTAGTGGCTTGGTGTTGCCTTTACTGATGCAGTCACGGTCAGCAGTTTCTGCTGACTTTGGCTCCTCCTATGCTGGAGTCTTGCATGCTTCCTTACAGAGAGGCCACCATCCTAAAGGTGTGTCACCTACATGAACAAAGTAAGATTTCAAGAGAAAATAAGTGGGACGGCTGCTTATTTTATCAATAAGTAATTACCCCAAATCACAAAGGAAATCCAGGAATTAAGCTTGTTTCTTGAGTTTCAATCTATTCCTTAAATACAAAAGCATCCTTCCTGCAGTCTTTAAGCAGGCAAAGCTCCATTTTAGTTCAGTGAGAGCTCCATGGGTCTAATAACTTAAATTATATGTATCTTTATTATTTCCATCAATCTTGAAGAACTTTTTTCATTTTTCTTTAAGAAAAAAGGAGTTTCTTTAAGAGGAGTTACAGGGAGGGAAAATGCTGCCTTTTTGCTTAGTGGTAATGTTCATTTGACCTTTTGCAAAGTTCCTATTTCTCTGTTATGCAACCACACTGGCATTCTATTACTCCTTCTATCCTCTTGAGTAATATGGTTTACTGATGTTCTTTCCAAGTATTTTATTTTTAGGATATAGCTTTAAAATTGCTACATGGAGCTGATTAAACCTATGTTCATTAGTTTTCTTTTATCTTTTACATATGACTTTAGAGAAGGAAAGGCCAAAGGGGAGCATAAAAGCAGTCTTCAAATACTTTTTAAAAAATTGTTGCAAAAATTTACGTGATAAATCATTCTCCATGTCCACCTGGGACAGCACAAGGGGTAATGGACTTAAATTGCAGCTAGGGAGATTTACTTTAAGCATTAGCCAAAATAATCTAACCAGAAGGACAGTTAAGGGCAGGAATGATTTGCTTGGGGAAGCTGTGAAGTCTCCATTACTGGAGGTTCACAGGAGCTGCCTAGCTAAAATGACTGTGGCTTAGGGGATGTCAATCCTACCCTAGGGCAGAGGCATGCCCAAGATGAATTTTTGAGGTCTCCACTCAGCTTCAATTCTGTGGTTATGTGAAGTTATCACAACTTCCTCCACTGCTGTACAGTGTAACACCTAAAATGAAGGAGCTATACAGAAAGTAAAACTAGAAAATAAGGTGTTTAATACTGTATCTTTTTCAGCATGCCATCATTCTGTGGCATCTGGCACCACTGAGAACAAAAATATCATGCATGCTGTCAGCAAAGTGTAGTGCTTTATTAAAGAGCATATTTTTATGTGAATAAGCCATTTTATAAGTGAGGTATCACTCCCTACTCAGGTGGTTCACTGCAATACATCAAAATACCATTTTGCTGAATTCTGAGTGGATTGAAATTTATCTAGAGCCTGAGCCTGTATTTGAGTTGTAGGCCTCTGTAGAAAGAAGGCCCTGTCTACCATCTCTAACCTATGTAACCTTTATATTAAACTGTACAATTCTGACCCTTCAAAAAAACTGAAACCAAGAACAACGTATATGATATTTAAATGGTAGTGTTCCTTTTGATGTCCATAAAAGAGTCAGAAATACTCTGATTCCATATTTTACCATGTGCTAATTTTGTATACACTCAAAAGTGTATACAAAGCCACTGATGCCTAAACACAGTCATCTTTTCATTACCACTGCTCAACATGTAGCCCTTTGATTTCAAGGCTGTCAAGATAAACCAGATAAAGATAAGCTTTAGACTTGACAGGTACAAATCTTTTGTAGCCTTTCATTTCAAGGGGATACATTGCCAAGGGCAGAGAATCTCATAGGCACATGAAAAAAGGTGAAGGTTGTCTGACTTTCGTATTATGTTTCCTTCATGACAGACAAAGTTTAGGCAAATATCCAGGTAATCATAATTAGGCAGATTTACTTTGTTAACAAAAAGAGAGTACACTTACCCAAGTCTTCTCTGATGACATACATCAGGAAAATTGCTTGATTCCTTCCCTTTGAACCTTTTTCAAAGATCTCTCTAAATTTTTGCTTGCAAAAGCTTTCAGAAACATATCCCCTTTGGTTAACAGAAAAGATGGGCAAGGCTAAGCCTTCACAAGAGGTGAAAAGTGGGGAAATTTAACCAATGCTTAAGAAAACAAACATTAGCTGTACGAAAGATTGCAAGTTAAAAATTTGGTTAAATATTCTTTACTTGGCCAACGATATTTTGATTAACTTATAACATTACATGTAATAGATAATTGTTCCACCTGCAGCACACATGGTGCTTAAAACAAGCCTTCAGTGAAGCTGAGACAGTTTGTATGGAAAAATGGAGAGACAGAAGGGAGAAACTGATATGACGTAGAAAAATTGAATCCTCAGGTTCTGAATATGTTTGAGATTTTCTTTATTTACCACATACTTCTAAGTCTGAGTAGACTGGGGATCTTTGGCTTTTTAACATCTGTGAACAGATTCTGAGAGAGAAGTGTGGAGATGGAGGGCAAAGTTCTCAACCAGAGACTTCAGGAAGTGACTCAGACAAAGCACTAACATTGCCTGAGTTTTCAGAGGTTTTCTGGAGTTGTGCTGATCTCTGTGTGCATATAACCTTGTGAGGAATTAGTTTAAATAAGCACTATGCTTTGAAAAGCTGCTACAGATCCTGAAACATCATGACTTAAAGCCAAATATATAGAGTGAAATATCAGTATCTCTGCAACCATAAAGAAATTGAGAATGTAACTGTGTTTTGTCTAACGTTTCTGAACAGTTATTATCAAAAATTATTTTAAGGATATGGTTTAGTCCTAAAGGAAATACACTTCAGCTTTGTGTGCCTGAAACCCGAGTCTTCCAGATTGCAAGGGAAAGTAGGGATTACTTTCCTCTTTGGCAGGTGAATACTACCAATATCATCACATAGTTTTTTGTGCAGAAAGTACTTGCAGAACAGAGGGAAAGGCAGAATTACCCAAAAAACAAGCAGCAAGCAGTGCAGTTTTTACATTCTTGCACTATCTATTATGTTTACCATGAACTGCCATGAGTTACATTTTTGAGTGTTACTCCTAGTTGGATAGATGTGAAATGGGTGTCACTATTTCTCACTTTTTCGTGATAATTAATATTTATCTTCTACATGCCCCATTGATTAGCATAGCAGATATAGTATAGACCTCCAAGATGACATTTTTTTAATGATTATTTGAGTCTGTGTGGACATAGTGGTTTCTGATCACCTAATGTGCATTCCCTGGATAGAATCTTGCCTGCAAATTGTGTCTTGACAGGAGTGATATATTTGTGATCTCCCACAGAAGTCTGTTATAACAAGCCATTTCAGCAGAAGTTTGTTTTGTGTAAAGTCTGCAGGACTGGTGTATGAATGTCTGATTGTGGCTTTTTTTTATGTCTGCTCCTGAAAAAAAGCTGCACTTCAGACTGTTGTTTCATTCAGTCTGAAGAACTCTTTTAAGCCAGAAATATTAAAAACTGCCTCTAGGCTGGAGATTTAAAAGAGAATGTTGGTTTTTTTCTTTCTTAAGTGATGGATAGTAGTCAAAGAGAAGAAAATTGGAAGGCAAGTTCAGGTGTGAAGAAAGAGGAATAGCCAGTTTTATATTCTATGCCTGTTTTTTGTAAGCTTGTGTAATTAAAAACATTTCTGTTTTATAAAAATCCCTCAACTTTATTAATAGTTACCGCTTAGATCCATCATTTTTAATGCAAAATTCCCATGACTTCAAAAGGACTTCTGAGTGATATCAGTATGCGTTTCTTAATGTGGAGTCAGGTACTTGCACAAGTTAGAAAAGCAGTACCTGCAGAAATTAATGGTTTTATTTTAGAAGAGTAACCACGTGCAATCTTTGTTTAGCAAAGGAGAGAGCGAGAGGCTCATGCAGAAGATACAGGCTGGTGATTAGACCAAGGAATGTGGAGCCAGGAGCTCCCGTGAGAGCCAGTGACTCACTGGGTAACCTTGGGTGAATCACTTGACCTTCTTTTGTACCCCAGTCATCCCCACTGAAGATTAGGTGAAAGGCCTGACCTAACTGAAAAACACATGCTTCATCAGAGCTGAGCTTTTCTAAGAAAACAAATTGCAATGCCTGCAGCATTTTTCGGTGTGCTGTGTCACTCTGCGTGCATCTTATAGTCAAATTCAGTGCAAGAGCAGTACTTCAGTTTGTGCACTAGAGATCCGTGTCTGTCCATAAACAAGGTTGTTGGATTTTTTTCCAGAGCAGCCACCATGATTTGTGTTTTAGCAAAAGCTGAGTTTTACTCGCTGTACATTGGGAACATTTTTTATTTTATTTATTGCTATCCTTAAGATACCAATGGAAAATAAATGAGATTAGAGTAATTTTTGCATGCTATTCAGTGAAAGAACCTCTCAGATAGTGTGACAACATCATTTTAAGTAAATTCAGGAATATCCAACTTCTGTTTTGCTTCCCAGCATTCCTGAGAAGCAAGTAGCTACAATACAATGAGTTTTACTACACACTCAACACAGCTCTGATGTGCTTCCAGTTTACTTGCACAGCTCTTTCTGTCCTGATATTTAGAGAGGTTGTAAGTTTTAGCTGACCTGTTGTAATTGCTTTGGAGCTTTCCCAGTTCGTATAGGAATACAATATTAGGTGTAGGAATTCCTTTTGAACCCATTGGGGGGATTATTTCCTGTTGGGCTGTAACAGGTATTGACCTTCAGTAGGGTAGGAAAGCTTGTGCAGTACAAAGTCTGCTTTCAAGAACACAGACAGTGCAGATGAGCTGAGATCCAGGGGCTGATGAATGCTGCTGACTCCTTCATATTTTGCTTCAGAATTGAAACAGACTGAGCTTTCCCAAGAGCCCCTTGCAGATGATGTTCCGAGATATACTGGGGTCCAAAGTCAGCAGGTAGCTTTCGTACTGCTTTCAACAGTTTACTGATGCAGTCACACCTCATGGGGAGAAGGAAGGCTGTCAGTCCATTTAGGTGGTTGGTCATTTTACTGTTTGGGAAGGAACCAATTTACAAGAAGGATAGCTCCTCTTCATTTGCATGAGGGTAAACCCTGCCTCCTCACCATCTGTTTCTTTTACCATTTTGTGCATTCCTACAGCATAACTTAACTAAACACCATCCTGCTGGTAAAATTATATTATGTCATTTTCACTCAGTGGGAACTGTCAACACCAGTAAGATGCTTCATTAAGTAGAAAACATCAGATGATCTACTAACCCATTCTAAATCAGTCATCATTTTACACAGCTGCTGGGAGCCTTGTTTTTTCTTTTTTTTTTTTTTTTTAATTTCAATAGCCTGGTTTGAAGTCCATAGTGGTACAAAATGGTGTGGTGTTAAAATTGGCGTTGTTTGTAAAAGCTGCCTTTGTAACATTCATGTTCCTTAAGTCTTTGCTTTTGCCCAAAGCTTTCTCTGGAATTATGCTTACATACAATTACATTTGAAGAATCAGCTGTAGCCCTTTTACTTTGCTTCATATGAAAGGAAGCACCCCACCAGTAAATTCCAGAAACCACCCTAATGTCCTGAGCAATATGTGTGTTACCAGCACATTCATGCATGCAAAGGGTAGTAGGGAGGGAGACTTTTCAAGTAGGAAGGGAAGTGTACCTTCTTTAATTCTCAGATGCAAAAGGATGAAGGGTGCAGGTGTAGAAGTACTCTGTTCTCGCTTCTGTGGTAAAAAGAGCATACCTCAGCTAGACAGTGTTTGAAGATTACAGATTCCTGTGATATTTTGATATTTCATTGTATTTAATAAAATGCAAAACCAGGATTAGGAGTCATTGGAAGTTTGTCACATGCCTTAATCTGTTTTAAGTCTGGTCAGAATGCCTTAAAAGGCAAAATAAAGACAGAGAGATTTAGGTTGTAATAAGAATTAGGGATTTTAGTTCTGTAAAATTCTTTGAAAGTTGCATTCACAGTGTTAGTAAGCATGCATACAAAGTTAACTGGCAAATCAGTATGGAGAGCTAGGATCCATATATTTAATGCTATAAACATCTATTCTTCTTGCTAACATCACTGGTGACTAATGTAGAAGCTCAAATACTAAGAATCAGAATTGCATATTTTGGAAATTATTCAGTAATTACTACTTCTTTCGTTGTCATGATTTCTTAAAATTATTTTTGAAAAATTTAAAAATAACAGGTGAGATTCACAAGCACTTTGGGAAGCTTCTTCTCAAAAAGCTGAAGTCTGCCAAGTAAGTGACTTACTTCTCGTCGCGCATTAGAACAGTGGCCTGATTTAATATGACAAAGTAGACATTGTTAATGAGGTATGTCCTCAGTTCACCCCATTTATCACTGTATGGAAGTTATGCTGCACTCTAATTAAAGGTGAAGCCAGTAGCTTGACACTTTCAAGAAGATGACCTTCTTTCAGTTTCCTGTGCTTTTGCCAAAGCATTTGGGATGAAATGTTCTGTGCTGAATAGTCACCTGAGAAGCATTTCATTTTATTTATTGACTCTGAAATTCTCTTCAGACACTATCCAACCGTTTCTGAAAGTGACACTAATTTACAATCATTTTATGGAAAAATTTTCAATCTCTGCTCAAAATGAAGGGCTTTAAATTTGACTGCAAGCTTTCTTATATCTGAAGGAAATTTGGGGTTTTTTTTTTCTATCTTTGAAGAAGGAAGAAGAAAGGAAGAGCAACTTCAGTCCACAGTTTAGCAGTTACATTCTCTGCACAGTCAGCATGTCTCTCAGAGCAGAGAGGGAAGAAAACTACAGCATCTTTAGGCAGGGAGGCCAGAAGCAACCTAGAGCACGATATACTCCCTGACTGCTCCAGGGGTGTTCACATTGCTTGACTGTAGAATCTTTATAGTTTGATGTATTGTGACTACATTGCTCTGACAGTAGGTAGTCTAAGATGGGGTTACTTACAAATTGCACTGAAAGAGAGGCTGGGGCTGAAAAATGCATATAGGAAAGACAAAGAGGTCTTTTTCAAAGCCAGGACGGTTTAAATTGGTGCATGGAAGAACTTAAACACAAAAAATTGTGTTAAAAAGAATGTTATAGGTAGTAGAGAAACTCAGAGATGTCCAGGTTGCTCATTCAGAAGCATCAGCATTAACAGGACCTGTGCATATTTGCACTGTATTAAGTTTTTTATTATGTGCTCATATGGGATGTCTGTCCTGTAAGATGAACAGTTAGAAAAGGTGAAGTATTGTTATGCAAGAAAGGGATTCATACAGGAGAGCAAAGCCATATCTTAAATGGGTGGAGTGTTGCAGAGTAGTATTGGAAAGTGTTAAGGTTAAGAAACTTGGATTCTGCCCTACAAGACAAAATCCTTCATATCACAGACTTCTGAGTAGTTCTGGATGGTACTATGAAATGTTGAACCCTTTGAAAAATTTCATTCTCAAATTGCTGGTTTGCACCCAACTGTTATTCATACTCTACACTGAACATGCATTGTGTGCTGTGTGATGTTATTGAGCCAAACTTCTTAGAACAATTCTCTAATTTTTATTATTCACTCAGAGCTGTTTAGTACCAAGTCCAATGACTTAGAAATGAAATTCCTTTTCCACTGACAGAACCTCATTACCTCATTTCACAAGCATGCTGCAGTGAAGTAATTTCTTGCAGTGTTACAACTATGAGTGGTCTTGGGACAAGAAATACAAAAGCATTCTTCCCACAGCCTTTAAGCATGTAAGTTGTCTCAGAGAAGATTGCTATAGTCAGTCTTAGGTCTAAGCAGCATGGTGGCTTTTTTGCTTGCTGGTCTAATTTTTTGCAAATATTTCTGTTTAATTTACTGATAGTGTGTGCTTATTGAAGTGTATGGATTCAAATAAAATAGGAGAAACTACCTGAAACTCCTGAACAGCTCTGCAAAGCGGAGTGTGTGTGGTCCTGATTTAAATGGGGAGCTGTGCCACATATTGAGGGATCCATCAACAAAAGCTAGAGGATAGGCCTAAAGCCCTCTCTAGTAAATGTTTGTTTAAGTTAGCAGAATGCTGGTGAAACACGCTACAAGGAGTTAGTTAATGTTAGCAGAAAATGTTTCTAGTTACACGTGTTGAGGTTCATTAACCTGTCAGCTCTGCTCAGAGTTCTCGGACATGAGGTGTGACCCAGTGCCATTCAGTGCATTAGCATGAACACAAGCTTAGCAATAACACTGTATAAAACAGCAGCCAAAAATAACATCATCTTTGCGTTTCCTGAAGACAGTTGTTTTCAGTGTCTAGGACTTTGGCAAAGTCAGAGGTAGTTTCATTGGCACAGTAGCTGCTGATTCATTAAACACTTAGCCTGTGAAACTTCCACAGAATTTGCTCTATAGGTTAGAAGTGATGCACTGATTATTTGGTTACTCTGCCAGATAAATGTGTCTGTTTGAAACAATAATCTTACTAGTCAGTTGTTTTGCTCAATACTAGCATTTGGCTCAAATAAAACAAAGATGTTGTCATCCTTTCAGAGCAAGTATTTGTATAGTGCTGTATCAGATGAAACTTGACATGTACATACTGATGTTCAGCTGTATCTCAGTGCAGAATAAAAATGGCATTATCTGGCCAATATGTAATAAGTATTGCCAAAGGAAAGTGAGTTTACCTATCAGAAAAAAATAAGCCCAAATCCTGTATATAAAACACACTGGTAAATAGACATGCCTCAGTATGAAATTTTGGTTCATTATGTTTCTGCAGAAATGTACTTGTGATATAGTGTTGCAATAATGATTAGCAACAGTAGTAACAGGGAAAGTAGTATTAACTCTCATCAGTGTTAACCCAGGTTCCTTGAACAAATTTTTGCTAGAATTTATAACACCAGAAGGCCTTTTATTCAAATGGTAGCTGTATTTGCATGATATTGGTAAATGTGTGCACATCAGGGAAGAGAGGAAAAAAGAGAAATGTCCTCTTCATTCTCATTCCCACCTCCTGTCTACTGAGGGTTCAATTCAGTAGCTGCAAAAGATAGACTGGCTGTTCTTAGTCATCACTATTACAACTATAGACCAAGGTCCTCTTGTCACTTTTCCTGTAGCTCCGTCCTTAGGTCAGGAACCTAGCATGTGAGTAAGGCTGCCATATGATACCTTGGCTTCTGTCCCAGGACAGAAACTGATTTCTGATCTCCTGCAGCCTTAACACAGACTTCTAGTCATATAGCTACTTTCCTAATCTCAGATAGAGCTTGTAAGTTAGTGATGCCACCATCTCTTTCCTCTTGGCTCCTCCCCCAATGCAGGTGAAAGCAACATAACAGCAAGTTTGTATAAGGCACATAAAGAAAAATTGGTGATTTTCTTCTTTTCCAGCCTGCATTGTAGGTATTATTGTTTCTGATTGTGGCATGCCTATTGCTGTGGATATCACAATATGATACCCGGCTATCGAGTGTCCCTACTCGTGTCACCTTACAGCTACTTTACAGCAGTTGGTCAAAATCATGAAGATGATGATACAGAGAAGGCTTTTAGTTACTGCAGGAAAATACAGTATGTCTCTTCAGCTGCTATTTGAGGGCAGCAAGTTTATTTCTCTGCAGTGGCTTTTGATGGATGGTCTTTGTCCTTATCATTAAATCACTCTTGGTCTAGCCCTGGATGTCTAATTAATCATCTCCTGGCCTAGGTTGAAGACAGCGAGCATCAAGATCAGGTTTGAGGTCCCTGCAGCTTTAGTTCCCATTCAGTCTGCCAGGCTATTGCTGTTGCCCAGAGACTAGAGAAGATGGGGATCACTGATCTGTAGGAAAGGTTGCAGTCACATTTGTAAGAACACATCTAGCACTGTACTGAATTCTCCTGGAGTTTAAAAGATTTTTGCAAGTTCCATCATGTCCTGCTTTGCATGTATGTTATTTTGTGTTCTGAAGTATAAATAGCAATACCATACACATTTAAAAATGTAAAACTAAAACTCAAACCAAAACCATACTAAAACGCACTCTCCCACAAAACAAGATTGTCTACATGGAAGAGGCTATTTGAAAACATTATTCAGATTGTTATATTTTAGAGGGCACTTACACTTCAGTAAGGAGTGCATTATAAGACTTTACATACAGTTTGTTTGGTTGCTCTGTAAATACTAGCATTTTTGTCCATTTAGAGAGATATTGTAGCACCTTTCTAGACTATTGCAGAGCATCTTTACAGAATGACGTATTAGTTTTCTTGCTGAAGATGATTTGGAAAAACATTAAGAACCAAATTGTTGACTAATTTCAACGAGTACAGTTCACTTCAGTCTTCATCAGGTTTCAGTTAGTGCAGTTTGATGACTTGCCAGCTAAATGGCTTTACTTCCCTGCTGTATGTCATGGTGTAAACTGTCACTCTGTTATGAATAGTCATATAATTTATTTCTTTGTTTCATTTCTATAGGGCACTTGCTTGGGCTTTCCCATGATGACTCCAAATTTTGTGAGGAGAACTTTGGCTCCATGGAGGACAAGCGTCTGATGTCCTCCATTCTGACTAGCATTGATGCTTCAAAACCCTGGTCCAAATGCACTTCAGCAACTATAACAGAATTTTTTGATGATGGTCATGGTATGTATTATTTACATCTTGTGTCAACTACGTGTTAGTTTTTACTGCGACCTGTTTTTTAGTAACAACTTTTTATACCACCTTGTTCATTCCTTGCACATCTTGAGGACTATCTTGGAGGTGCTTGCAAAGCAAGCAAAGGTCTAAAAGGCTTTGAACCTTCCTTTGCAAGTTTCAAATGCCAGAGAAAAAAAAGAGTTGATGGAGTGTATGTTAGCAGTAATTTGGTTTGGAACATGGTGGCATTTTTTTTAAAGCATGAAATAAGTCTTGTTTCCCAAATGGCACAGATAGGAGCTCAGAGAGTACTTTAAACAGAGGACATGAGGAAATGGCTTTTTCCTTACAGAAATTAAAATGGGTGATATGGTCTACTTAGCATTAGACTGCATATGTGAGCAGAGTGTATGTGTTCTTGTTACTATTAATGACATTTATTATGTTTATAATGTCATTGTATTTATTATGTTTATGTAGAGGGGCTGTAAGCAAGAATTAAGACTCCTCTGTGCTGTGTATGAAATAAGATTACTTCTGCACCAGGAGCTTACATTCCAAGTCATGTTACTAATTGTTAAATATGTCATTTGCCCTTTGGAGAATAAGTGCAAAATTTTAATTTTCCATAAGTAGTAATAAAAAAAACCATAGTCTTCACTCTAATGAATTTCTAAGTCTTCATTGTGCTCCCAAAGCAACTGCAGTTCTTCAACAAACCATTCAAATTCCAAAATGCTGGGATAAAAATGACATAACTGAGTGAATGGATCAAGTTGTTAGAGTAACCAAAATGCTTATGGCTAGAAAGTATGAATGTAAAGGGTTTTTTTGCTTTTAAATATTCTGTTGGCTCGTTTCAGTGCTTTCTGAAATATTTTTTCGTATTTTCGTCTGTTGGAGAATGACTTCATTTTTTCTCTTAATTTTATTAGATTTATTAATCTGTACTACCCTGCTTTATGGTCCATATTGCTCTGGCATTGACTTAATGTTACCAAGTTAGTTTCCACATGTGAAGAGAACTTTCCTTTTTGAGTATAGTTACTGAGGTGCAGTACAGTTTACTGGGGTGAAAAAAGGGACCTCCCTCACCATCCATTTAAATTGCAGTTTCTTCAAATTATTGTTCTGAAAATAGATATGTTGTTTTAGGAAGGGTACTTCTGGTTTTATTTTCTTCTTCCAGCCAGTGAATGAATCCGTAGCTCCATAATTCCTATTTGTAATGTATGCTGGGTGTACTAGAAATCACAGAATCCTAGTAGAGTGTGACGCTGCCTTTCAGACTGCTTTGGGGTTGATATTAAAACAGTGCAAGCATGCCATAGTTCCACATTTCCATTGGAATAAAGTCTGTGCCTGCCTTTGGGGCTGCTCATTTTTTCTTTTCCCTTAGCTGGAGCAGGTATACTGCTGTAGAGTTGCAGTGTTTTCCTTCCCTTTTTGTTTTCAAGAAGGAGCTCAGCTGTAATCTTCCCAAAGAAAGAAAATTTGATCTCTCTGAAATGCTGCTAGGCAGAGGAAAAGAAAAAAACCTTTACCTATTCAGGTGGAATTCTGAGCAGTGCTGCAGGCATAATGTAGATAAGGCAGGCATAAAATAGCAGCTATAGCAAAGAATACAGATATTCACATACCAGGCTTTCTTTCAAGCTGTTGTTTGTGACCAGCTTTTGCATAGTCATAGGAAGCTCACATGGGAAGCGCTGAGCAAGAGAGACTTTTCTTTTCTCTGATAGGTAGCATACGCAGTTTGCACTGAGCTTTTGGTCTGATTGGGCATAAGCTTATGAATTGTGCTTTGTGACAACAGGGCATGGCAGGATTGGTGTGAGGAAATAAATAAAGTCCTTCATCTGATGCCTCTTATGGGTAAGCATAATGAAATGTGGATCTGTGAGCAGTATTCTGTTATGAAAGAATAGTCGATGTCTTATCAAAGCTTTGATAAGTTTCCCATATAGATTTAGATATTTACCCCATACTGCTGTAACAGAAAACATCACAGTCTTGATTCTTTAATTCCTTAACATCAGTTTGTCAAGTACTGGTGTTCCTATTTTCCAAATTTGGGAAGTGATGTTGGGGAGCAGACTTGTCTTATAGAATGTGGGTATTTACTAGGTAGGTAGCTGCTCCTAAACTGGGTATTTAAGTTTCTGTCATAGTGCAGAGGGATCTAATCGATAACATCAGTGGTTTGGCTGATCTCATCAGTTGCATTAATGGTGCTGAATTACACCATAAGCTCGTTTGCCTGAACAGTGAAACATCTGACAGCTGACTGAATTGCAGACACCAGCATTACATACAGTTAAAGTCAGCTAAATAAATCCTGATATAAATGTCTTGTTCAAGGTTAACCAGGAGGTCTGGGGAGGATCAAGGTGCTGATTCCTTGTCTCCTGAGCCTCACTCTGGAAATTATAAACATCATTGTCATGATACCACCATTCATTTTACACTCATGAGATGACCCCAGACAGAAGTTTGACATCTAGGAAGAAAAGGCTCAATTAGTGTCCAGAAGACAGTAACATTTATTTCCATCTGCTTTTAGCCAGCCTTCCTCCTAATGTACTAATTACCTTTATTGTCATGCCAACCACCAGGCTGTGGTATGATTGCCTGTGATTT
The DNA here is from genome assembly GCA_013396975.1 of Bucco capensis. Lineage (NCBI taxonomy): Eukaryota > Metazoa > Chordata > Aves > Piciformes > Bucconidae > Bucco > Bucco capensis. The sequence continues at coordinate 458,110 of VWZO01011206.1, read as the reverse complement.
ATGTTTACTCAGAGCGCTCGGTGCTCTGTGCGATCTGAAACAAGGGCTATTTCTATTTTAATTCATTTATATCCTGGTTATCTGCTTCCTCCACGGATCTTATTCTGTCTTTTTTTTCCAAGATATATTACACATAACATTGAGGAGAGATAATGAGATGGCTTAATTAACATTGTCATCAGGCAACAATGTTGCTCTGTTTCAGGGCACACAGATGTTCTTTGGTCCTCAGAGCAGAAAACAGGAACAGTAATATATAGATGCTCTGCATGTTGCAATGTAAGGTAGTGAATTGAAGTCCTCCCTGCCCTTGCAACCAGGAGGCCCAGGGCAAACCATTCTCCACTTCTTAACTCTGTCTTTTCTGACCATTTCAAGTAGGAGGTTGGACCAGCTAATGGTAAAAACACCTGCACTTCACTGCAACCTGTCTAAACGTAGGCACTGCTACAATCTACAGATGTAAAGTTTTTGTGTTGGGTTTTATTATTATTTTGCTATGGGGAATCCTTAGGGACCTGTGTTGTCTGCAGTTCTGAATTTATTATGTGAGATCAGCTGGAACACCTGACTTGCAGAAATCATACATTTTTCCTCAGAGCAGTGTTGGTTAATGAGAAGTTTGGATCTCATTCCCCTGCGTTCTAAAGAGGGGAAAAAAATGCTATATTTGCTGTGTAAGCTTGTGAAACCTGTTTGTTGTTTGCGTGTGAAAAGTATTCAAATAGGTGTTAACTAAAATGGTTGACAGATCAAGTATATGCAAGGATGTGGCTTTTTTTTTCTCTTTTCTCAACATTAATATTTCCGGTCATGTCAGTCATGGTAGATCTCAGTGATGGGCAGCAGTGTCTGTCATGGCAAAATTAAGTGTTACTATGATGTTTTAAAATACTGAAAAATGGTTCCACCTGGGAGTTTGATAAACTGCAGTATATATCCAATAATTGTGTGTACTACTGAGTGTTGGTACGCTAGTGCTTCCCATCACTGACCAAACATTGTACTAGCTTCTTCCCTCATCACAAGGTACATAAAGTAGGGATTAAATTGTTTACATTTATAGAGTGTGTTTTTGATGACAGCAACTTTTGCCAATTATGTCCTTTTTCAGAAACTTCAGAAAAATAATCTGTGCTTCCTCACTCCTCACCATGTCTTTAATATTTTACACTACAACAGGCTTTCAACACTAGGTCACTGTATTTATCTCATGGCACTCAGCATTGACACACCTTCTCTGCATTAAAGAAGTCAGCATAATCCAGATAAAAGATAAGACTAGGATAATTTAGAGTCAGCAAAGGACAAATGCAAAATGTTTAACTAGACAGAGAGGTCTTTGGTAGTAAGTGATAATGCAGAAAAATTTGGCTGATTTGTCTAACTGGCCTTAGTCCTTAGAGGTAAAAAGAACTGCTGCACTGAGTGTGTATTCTGGAGAGGAAACCCAAGCCATTGAGAGGTAGGGTATTTGTTTTGTTTAATTTCACTGCTGGAGCTTGAAATTCGATTCCATTCTGTGTAAATAGTGAGGTTTTTATAGAGCCATGATCCAGCTGAAGAATACTGGTGTAGGTTCTAAAATGAGGTTAATTGTGCTAAGGTATTTTGGCAAACGATAAGTGAAGCTTGCCCAGACCACATATCCCTTTCATGAAGTGTATAAGAGGCTACACTGAATAAACAGTTCTGTATGTCAACAAGTGAAATTTTTAACAGTAAAAAAAAAAGCTATAGGTAGATCCTCTAGAATCTAAATGTGAATTCTTTTTTTTGTGTGCTAGACAAATCTTGATTTCTGCAATATATGTCAAAACATATACAATTCTTTGTGATATTTTTTCCTTTCTTTCTGTTATTGCTGTATTTTTGTATAAAATGAATCACCTTCTTCAAACTAATAACATCTGCAGACAAGTATAATTTCTTACAAGGAAAGCCCAGCCCAACATTAGGTTTCATGTTTTTCCTTTGATCTGGTAGTTTGTTTGTTTGGTTTTAAGTGCCTCATTGGCTACAGGTCTGATTTTTGTTATTTTATGGCATCCTTCTAGAAGCTTTACCATTTCTGACATTCTGTCTCAAAATTCAAATGACAACTTTGCTTACTTTGCCACGAGTCTTAGTCATTCCTTAAATCACAAACTGATAGAGCGGAATGTGCTCAGAGTCAACTTAAGTAAAGGAAACCAGGTTGAAATGCCAAAGGGACCCGAGTAAAAAACTCATTTACACCCTCAGACTGGAAATAGGCAGCTCACCACTGGGTGCACTGCTAGGTGAGAAGACAGTTGCGATATTATGACCTTGTCCAGAACCTGGTGACACCTCAGAGAGCCTTTCCATTCATATCAATATCCTTTGAATGAAGTTCACTGTCATTATCAGTCTGCCTAGCTTGAATGACATATTTGCAGCATTGCAGAGAAAACTAAGAAATGAGTAATAATAGGCTGATTTGCTCTTTCAGGTAACTGTTTGCTGGACCAACCAAGAAAGCAAATCCTGGGCCCCGAGGAGCTTCCAGGACAAACCTATGATGCCATTCGTCAGTGCAAACTGGCATTTGGACCTGAATACACAGTGTGTCCTGGTATGGATGTGTGCTCTCGCCTCTGGTGCGCCGTTGTACGCCAAGGTCAGATGGTTTGTCTGACTAAGAAGCTGCCTGCTGTGGAGGGAACACCATGTGGAAAAGGAAGGATCTGCCTCCAGGGAAAATGTGTTGACAAAACCAAGAAGAAATACTACTCAGTAAGTTACCAGCTGTGACCCTAGGGAATTTTAGAAGGCATGATCCTCAAATGTGCTGATTTCTGTGGGAGTGAAAGGGACTTTATAGAAGTCATATTGAAAGTCACCCTTTTATTTCATGTCATTGGAGTGTTACTGGTTAGGGATACTGGAAAAATGCTGCTGAGTTTCAGGAAGCATGTTTTCTTCTTGAAGTAGTAAAGCCTTCATTCCTGGAAAACTGGGAGCATCCCTTCAGAGTAGAGGATTTGCCTATTCAGTAAGTCAGGTCTCAGGACATATGGAAAGATTATCAAGGCCTATTCTTAGCTTCCTGACTTCTTGGCAGTGGACTGTGAGGTAAATTAAATCTGTAAATTTAATTTACAGCACTCATCCAAAAGGCCCCAGAGCCCTAACTCTAGTGGAGAGAAAGGTGGATGAAGTTCATCTAGAATATAATTTCTGGAGCAGAAAAGTTTGTACCTCCAGTGACAGAGTCCCCTCTATCACATTTATACATCCGAAGAGTCCCCTGGCTCATGAGAACTGTCAACTGCACAGTTCAAATACTTTGAAATGTGCTGGGTAAACAGTATCACTGCCTCTCTGTTATACCCACAGAAGAAGTATGGACTTGTAGACTATTTGAACATATTTGCAAGCTGTAAGACTCATTGAAATCAAGCTACAGCCCTAATAACACTCTGTTTTAAGAAATTATATGCTTCTACATGTTATCGCAGTACTCTTTCTAGGGAGCCAATTTACCATAGTTACATATGTATCTGACAGCTCCATCTCTTGCCAGTAATTCAGAGCAATACCTTCACATCACAATAATTTCATTTAACTAATCATATTCTGGAAACTGAATCCCCTGGAGCTAGTTTAGGGGGCCCTATTTGTAGGAACAACAAAAAATGAGAGAGCAGCTCATGAGACTATGGGTGCCATTTCTGGTGCATAGGTGTCTTCTATGAAACAGACTGAAGGCAGCTGTGCAGAGCAAGGCCTAGTATTGCTTTTGCACGAACTGTGCCAACCGAGATGTCATCAATGTGTACATAAAAGGCAGAAATTAACTCTTCTGGGAGAAAGAATGCTCCAGAGAACTGTTATTTCTGATTAAAATGACCAAAGGATTGCCTTCAATTGAGGGAAGTATTAAGAGTGTCTTTGAGATATGGCGCATTTATTCACACTTGGATGATGTCCTTACCCCCTGCTGTTGCACATATTTCAGGCTTCAAGCCATGGTAATTGGGGGTCCTGGGGACCTTGGGGACAGTGCTCCCGTACCTGTGGTGGAGGAGTTCAGTTTGCTTATCGTCACTGCAATAACCCAGCTCCTAGAAATAATGGGCGGTACTGCACTGGCAAGAGGGCCATCTACCGCTCCTGCAATGTTGCACCCTGCCCAGCAAATGGTAAGTACCTTTGTGCCCAAGCCTCTGTGTTCATAGATAGTAAGTGTTGAACATCTGCTGTGATAGGAAACAAAAGAGGTTCATTGTAGTTTATCCAAAATGCATTTACCAAGGCAAAACATTCATCATTAATAGAATACCATAATTCTTTCTTCATCCACAACCTAATGCCACAGAGAAAGGACACATGAATGGAAAGAAATGTCAGCCCTGGAAAATGAAGCAAAATACAAACTTTAGTCCTTTAATGCTTATTGTGTCATGGGAAGATTTCCAAGCTAAAAGAGTTGAAGGATTTGAAGGCCAGTTCTAAATAAAGAGGTGAAGTGATGTAACATAAAAATTACGTAAAAAAGAAATAATAGATGGACATAATGATATTTGCAGCATGGTCTGAAATAGTCACTAATGATGTGAATAATTCTGCAGCTAAATCTTTTCGACAAGAGCAGTGTGAAGCAAGGAATGGCTATCAGTCTGATGCAAAGGGTGTCAAGACATTTGTTGAATGGGTCCCCAAGTATGCTGGAGTACTTCCAGGAGACGTTTGCAAGCTCACCTGCCGAGCCAAAGGAACTGGATATTATGTGGTGTTTTCTCAGAAGGTAATGGCATCTCCAATCATGATTTCATGCTCCAGTTTAGAAAGGTCTTCTGTCTTAAAGCTTTCCCTACAACAAGGGAAAAGAAGTTAATCATATGATTCAGAGATTTAACTGTGTGACTAGATTTAATGGTTTGATCCACTGGTTATACATTGGGGCCAGAACTGGCCTCTGAAATAAGTTTTTCCACATCCCAGTATGTGGATTCATGAAAAACACGGGCCTCTTGGTGCACTCTGAAGTATTTTGTATTCAATAGTGGGTAAAGGGTTTCTGCCTGAAGAGTCATCTGTCATTCTGAGGTTTTCTGGAGGAGAAAGAGAACTTTGAGTAAAAGAGCTAAGTTTCAGCCTGAGTTATGTTAAGGGAGTCCAAAGTAATGCATATGGAGGTAATTAATATAAAACAATTAGCCAGTTAATATAGATGTGACTTCTGGTCAGTTTGTTATCTCAGATGCAATTCCAACTGAAACGTCTCCCACACTTATACTTGCAGTTTTCTGCCTCTAAATGTCATGAAGGTAACATTTAGAAGTAGATAACTCAAATACAAGGCTATCTACAAGTGAGATCATCATTAAAGCCAGGGTCATTTTAGTGTCTTACAGTGGTGTTATCTGAAACTGCTTTCAGCCCTTTGCTAAATTTCATCTGCTGTTGTGCTGGGAATGTTAGAGAAACTCAGTCTGGTCTGTCAGGGTAGGCACTTTGTTCTGAGTAGGTGACATAAATAAGTAACTGGGTTTTGCCAGACAGATTCATAAAAGCAAATCTTTTTCATGGTAGTTTTAACTAACAGTCATTTGATTGCCTAGGTGACAGATGGAACTGAATGTAGACCGTACAGTAATTCAGTCTGTGTGCGGGGAAAATGCATCCGAACTGGTTGCGATGGCATCATTGGTTCAAAGCTCCAGTATGACAAATGCGGAGTGTGTGGAGGAGACAATTCCAGCTGCACAAAAGTCATGGGGACTTTTACCAAAAGGAGGTATTGATCTTGATTATTAGTAAATGAGATTAGTAAATGTATCTTATTGTGCAAATAGTAACTCTACTATGTGCCTGCTTGCTTTCTGTCTCTAAATGAAATTTAGTTTCATATGAAGATTGAGCAAAAAAGTACATTGCCTGTGCTTTATTGCACTTTACAATTGGCCTCTTAACATTACCCCAAAACCAGCAAATAATCAACTGGCAAAAGACTGTACATAGTTCACTTCTGACACAGAAGTGCCAGTGATACAGGTGAGCACCCCATTAACAGTAAGCCTGCCTAGAATAAGTCATAGCATCTCATTCTACTTGCTAGTCTTGCTGTGTAAAGTGGCTTGTAGTTTCTAGAGGAGAAAGGGAAGGGAAGAGTGAATCAGAAAGTTGCTGGGGTCAAAATAACCTGCGTATCTGGATATCTCTGAAACTCTGAATTTCCCAGGTGATGCTGTGTTAGCAAGTTACACTCTGAGAATATGTTTCATCTTACCTAACTTTGAATGACAGTAAGGACAACCTACCTGATTCCTTGTGTTAGTGGAGAGAAGCAGGCAGCATTAGAGCACAGCTTGTAAAAGGCTTCTAAAATTCCTTTTCTCTCCAAGTCTTAAGATTCATATAAAAAGTTTTAAGTATCATATATCTAGATTCCAAGGTCTCCAAGGACTGTTGGCAATTTTTACTCCGTGTGACTGCAATTAGTGTACCATTTTTTAAATGTACATAAACTTGGTTTTGTTTTGTATCTTCCAAATTCTTACATAGCATGTTGAAAGCTACCAGAAGTTGAATTTGACTCCTGAAATGACCTTTTATTTCTGTGCATTTCAACATACTGATTAATAGCAGTCAAAAATGGCTTTGAGACTGAATTTATTCTAAAAATAAACATAAGTAATCTTCTTCCTAGTAAACCAATGATTACTCACCTAAGGATGCCAAAAGGCCTCTGCCAAAAAGAATGGCTTCCCTTCCAAATTTGTAATTATATAAACCAAATCTTTTCCCAATTTGTAAATACTGAAATGCCTGAGATGTCTAAATGTAATGACCCTTGTGCTAGAATCCAGGCTCCAGCAAAAATGTTAAAGGAACTCTGTGAATTTCAGTGAGGTCAGATTTGTAGCATATATATACTTATAAAAAGAAAGATTCTATTATAATCATTCTTATGACTTAACAACCCAAATCATGCTTTTAACTGAAATGAGACTGGTCAGAGAGTAAAATGTTAATTCAACCTCAGTATATTAAAATGTTGCCCCACTTAGAAAGTAATAGTTAACCTCTAAGTAACAAGTCCATTCTAACTTGATTTTGATTGAATTTTGGAGCGTCAAGGATTTATTAACAGGATTTATTGTGCAGCCAAAAATTCTCAAAATTAGAAGTCTGTTCTTTAAGCAATGGCAAAGGACACCCCCTCACTTTTATATATTTTTAGTGTATGTTTTCTCATTCCTTTCTTTCTTGAAGTTTCAACACTAAACTTTTCAGATAAGAGATAGTTGCAGAATGGTTTTGTCACAGGTTTAGAAATGAAAATACATGTCTTCAAAGTCTAGCTGGTAGCTTATAGTTATGTATAGTCTTTAGATATTTATATATATATTTATATAATAAATAATAATATATTTTATATACTAATATATATATATATCAGTAAAATTGAAATAAATAACATATTTGAGAGTGGTTAAGTTCCAGCACACTTGCAGGTTTTGAATGCTTGTCAGTTTGGGTAGAAGAGTTAAATATCTTTTTCTAAATCTGATTTAAGATACTTCATAAGTAGCAACAGAGAGAACTCTGATGTTACAAATTAAACATTTTGGTGTACCTCATGTTAGACACTTGGCAATCTTCAGTTCTATGAATTTCAAAGTAAACAATTTTTTTCTCAGTGATCAAGATTATTTTTAAATGTTCCCAAGGTACCTCTACCTAGCTGTTACTCTACTCATGCTTTCCTTCATAATCATTATTACAAAGACAGCAAGAAATAGCATATCTCATTATCTTTTCCTTGACAGGCAAAGTGTGCATTGTATTTCATATCTTCCACCCTTTACTGAGATAGATAAGCTAGCTTTTACTTTTTCATTCCTCTTGTATCTGGTTCACGTAAAATCATTACTAAAGCTAAAGATTAAACAATTTGAAATAAGTGCAGTAGAAATTTCTTCAAGAACATTAAGAAAAATACAAGAGACAAACAGTGGAAACTGGTTAAATTAATCTTAGATGAGTCCCAAGCCAGATGGATTCAAACTAAAACAAAGCAACATGTGTCATGCCAGTGACTTCATTGGGTGTTGCAGTAAGACTTGAGGCTTGTTTCACACTAGCTACTGAATACTTCTGGTTTTTTTTCCTTCATTCAGCAAGGGCTACACAGATGTAGTGAAAATCCCAGAAGGGGCAACCCACATCAAAGTTCGGCAGTTCAAGACTAAGGACCAGAGCAGGTTCACAGCCTACCTGGCCCTGAAAAAGAAAAATGGTGAGTACCTTGTCAATGGAAAATATATGATCTCCACTTCAGAAACAATCATTGACATCAATGGGACTGTCATGAACTACAGTGGCTGGAGTCACAAAGATGATTTCTTGCACGCAATGGGACACTCTGCCACAAAAGAGGTTCTGATTGTGCAGATACTTGCGACAGATCCAACTCAACCAGTGGACGTCCGCTATAGTTTCTTCGTGCCAAAGAAACAAGGGCAAATGACTAACTCTGTCACCAGCAGTGGCAGCAGCACCAGCAAAATAACTCCAGAGCTCACACAGCCCCGCTGGGTTACGGGGCCATGGCTTTCTTGTTCTCGAACATGCGACACAGGATGGCACACCAGGACTGTCCAGTGCAAAGATGGGCATGGAAAACTAGCTAAGGGATGTCTTCTATCTCAGAGACCATCAGCATTTAAACAGTGCTTGCTGAAAAAGTGTTAACCTCTGATTGTGATCTTCTTTAAAAGAGGTTTTATTAAGCCATTGTTGACGTACTGGTATTAGGTCTGCCCAGACAGAGAGAAGCAAAGGCTTCAATGTACTTGCATACAGTCTCAAATTATGGGCAGAATCTGCCTATTTGGACCAAATGAAGATGTGCACTGCTTTAAATAATAGTAAGGTGATCTTAATATGTCAAAAAAAAAAAAAAAGCATTAAAGTTGTTACAAGCCCTCTGTGTCTGCAAAAATATAAAATAAAATAATGCAAAAGAAGAGAAACTAGTGAACGGAAGATCCAGAGATATTCAAAGGTTAAAGAATCATCTCCCCTATTTCACCTACCTCTAATACAGTATGTCCTTGGAAAATGTCACATAAATCCATGATACCACAGTAGCTTGTTTTATGCAGTTTTGTAAATATCTTTCTTTTGGTATGTCACTTTATAGCACTTGGTTCTGTTAAAAAAAAAAATCAAAAGACAAACTACATAAACAAAGTGATTGACCAAAGTATATCTGCAGCCCTTGTGGACTTGGTCCACTCTTCAGAAAGGCCTGCAGATGTTTTACTGGTAAATGAAGAGCTTGCTGCTGGTTTTAAGGAGTAATACCTTTTGGTTTTGACAAAAGGAAACATTTTCATGCTAGGAGTTTCCTGAGAGCAGATCATTATTCTGTGAAAAATAACTGTGCTTCCACCAAGAAATTCTCAGAAGGAGCACTGCAGCAGCTTGCAGACCAGGGATCCCCCACATGAGTACTGCTCAAATACCACCACCAGCAGCAATTCCTCACCATGTGTAAGTCAGACACACACAGAAGGAGGATTTGGCTGCCAGAAGGAATTTGTGTACATTTTGCTTTTAAACCTTCCACTAGTTTAAGCTGTGTCACAGCTTGGGGTCCTTGTTGTCAATGAACAGTAGCTGCTAGCTTCTTCTTTCCATAAAACAAAGGCATACTGTATTTTGTAGAATCTAGTTAGAGAACCAAAAATTACAGGTGAGATAATCAAGTGACTTCTAACTCAGCTATTCTGAGGCTGTGTTGAGCTGCTTTCTCTGTTATTTTCTTCATGGCTTCCACCTTGACTGTAACAATGTGTAATGTACCTACATCTTCTGAAGAGGTTATAAAGGTCAAAAAAACACAGCAAGCAGTTAATATTTTATCACTGTTTTGTTCATCATGTCTAACTCTGGTATTCATCTTACCAGCAAAAGTTTGTAACTATTTGTCTTTTTTGATTGTTTTCTGTGTGTTTTGGAGGTTTTTTTTAAAGCTATAGAAGACATTCATGTTTTGTATATCTACCGCATTTGGGAGGAAGAGTGGTCACTAGGAAGTCAAACCACATCAGGATGTGGAGGACTTGCCCGATATCAATAAGACTGTTTCCACAGTACAGGCAGTAGCTGGTAATAGTTTTCATTGGCAGCAACGTCTGAATCCCATTATTGTCTGGTTGAAAGTCTTGTGACTGAGGATGGGCATTTCGCCTTATGCAGGTAACATATCAGGTGGAGGCCTGATAGCAACCCTGTCAAAATTGCTTCCTTTTATATCAGTAGGCTTTGAATTAAGCCCTAGAATAACAGATACCAAAAGAAATTATTACAATATGCTGATGAAAATAGAATCTCATCTATCTTTTCTTCCTTCATGAATCCACACAGGAGAGTATGAGACTGCAGGAGGATTTTCAGACAAGCCTTACAGCTGTTAAGTAAGTGGCACCTGAGCACTGAAATACTCTAGGCTCTTCTGAAAATCACAGTTATTAAATCAGTAGAGAAAACTTGTTAACATGTGTAGCAAGAAGAGCAGGTCTTGCTCCAGGCTGACACAAACATGTTTTTGCAACTATGGCATGTTTGTGTGAGCTCTTAGAAAGCATGTGATGATTTCAAAACAACTCAGAATTGCTACATCTTCAAGTGTGAAACCTGGAGAAGTATCTATTTTAGTACTCTGTTCTACATAAACAGTAATGTCTGTCAAAAAAAACCCCAGTAATCTCAGTCAAAATAAATTACCAATGAATGTTACTAGTCATCTTCAGCTTTGAAAAATGTTGTGGACTTCTTTTCAGGAGTAGTCCTATGCAAAACAGTGGATCTTGAGGAAAATTCCCCACTTACTTAATCTCCAATGCCAGCCTAAGAACTGAGATCAAGGTTCTGAATATTTCCAGAGTTCTGGAAAGTTAACATTTATGCCTTCCTTACCTATTAAAATCAGATCACTTTGAAGGGTCTTATTTTCCTTTCAAGTAATCTAATTTTTATGCTTATGTATGTATTACGCATGTTCTAGAACCTCTCAAGAAAGTTCATAACAAATAGAAACCATCATGAGAGGAAAAATAAGTAGACAATGTGTCTCAATGTAGACTTAACATTTGTCTCAACATACAGGTGCTGTATAAAGTGGCATTTGTTTTTCCTGTATTTATCATAATAGAGATGGCATTTGCAAGTATTTGTGTTTGCATCATAGTAATAATTTATTATATATATTCAACAGGATCAGTAAAGCTTTTGGATGCTGTTCAGGCTCCAGAAGAGTAATGCCATACACGGGTATAAATTTAAAGCTTCCTTAGATCAAGGGTATCTTTTTCATAGAAAGAGTTTATTTATTAAAAAAAAATGAGAACAAACCACTATAGTAATTTTTCCCTTTTACTAGTGTAGTAAAGAAGTGTATTAACATGCAAAACAAAAACAATTGCTATTATATGGTGAGAGGACAAAGGGGACAGGCCAAGGAAGCAACCGTGAAAGTGTAAGATAAACTAGGTCAGACTGCTCTAGTTAACACTTGATTTTTAGCTGTTCTCTGTAATCAGACTCCAATTCCAAACTTCCCTTATGTCAGTCATCGATATTTCATGTAGCTGATGAATGAAAAGTTGGTGCAAGGTATGTGACTATGTCGTTTCAACTAATGTTCTCAACCAAATCCTTGTCTTTCACACTGTTATGTCATTGTTTACTACCAAGTGTTGCCAACAAGATTCATAAAATGCATCTAGGAGATAGAAATCTGGAGTATTGCTCTTTCCATAGGAATCAACAGTCCTTACTGTTAAATTCACTGCTGACTTTTTCAGACACCTCTCTCATGCCCTTAGGTGGAGTTGGACCCCTAAGCATCAGTGGTTTTTAGAGCATCTGCCTATCAAAACATTCTCACTAGGAAAAATCACTAGGAAAAAGCCTGTAATCTTTGGTTTGTCTGTATACAAAAAATTAAGTTTAGCTGCCCTCCTGTGGAAACAGTTTTATCACAAAGGGGAGTGGGAATAATCTTGTGGATTAATCCTAATTGTAAGAAAAAAAAAAAAAGCAACACAGCACTGAAAAAAATAAAATAATTTATTGTTTTTACAACTGGTATGTGAACTGATGTAATGAATTTATTTATTCTTATTTAACAAAAATACCAATTGTGCAAATGCTATTTTTAAAATGTTTTGCTATCATATCTATCTCTTTCTCTCTTTTAATTTATGCTTCAAATTTATGTTGAAAGTATGCCTTGTGAGTTTACATAATGTATAGCACTGGTTACTTTTTTGTGGTTTTATTTAGAAAGCTTTCTGCATAAAACAGGAGTATATGTGTATACATGTGTGTACACTGTACAGATGTATATTCTTTTTCTGCTACCATCTTTTCCTTAGAAAAGTTGTAGGTTTTTAATTTGGTGACACCTCATGCTCAAAGCTCCTTTTTACACTTCACTTTGAAAATCTCTCAACTAGCAAGTCATAAAGGTCTGTGGACCAAAAAAACACCCCATGTCAGCTCCTAAAGAAGTCAAGACAACAAACTCACTTCACACAGGTGCCTGTGGTTCATGCTGCATGTCTTGGTGATTTACTACCAAAGCTGGGAGGAGTCTTAACCTTTGCTTCAAGGGAAGCAAGTTCAGGTTTCTGGTAAAATGGAGTCTTCTATATGTGAACGAAGTTTCTCTGAGTTGTCAAGGTGGCAAGTGAGTCTTCTCTCATGCCGATTCTTATGTTTAAGTAAAAACACTAGGGATAGATACACTCTTGTGTGCCTCTTTTAAAATATAGATGAAACAATACATGATTTGGTTTATGAAGACTGAACCATTTAAAAAGCCACTTTTTCAGTCTTTCCACTGTCTTTTTCTGTCTTTCCACATACACAAATATGTATATATGGCTATAAAAAGTCAAAAGCCCAATTTGGAAGCCTTTGTAATGTTTTACTACATTGTGTATTGTAGTGTTTCCTTGAAAATAACAGTATCTGTTTGCTTCCTCTCTTCATCCAGTCCAACTATTGCTGAACTCAAGTGAACTTCTATTGGGCCCAATGTAAGAACAATGTGATAAGAGACAAACCTACAGCTTTTCTGCAGTCAGTTTATTTAACAATACAAATGACTTCTGTAGCCACTTCACCATAGGGGCAGTACTACAGACTACAAATAATATATTTCAAACTGTTGAAAGTCACCTTGCTTATCAGTGCACACATTCACACAAGCTAAATTCCAGCTCAGCCTCTGTGCCCAGTGTGTGCTGCTGTCCAGGCACTCCCCAAGACCCAGAGCCAGCAAAAAGGCTTTAGATGAAATTGTGAGGGCCAGATGCTTTCTCACTGAAGACCCATTCCAAAATGCCAGGAAATTACTGTAAACCTTGACTTTGATGACCTTTAGGGCAGGCTTTAAAAAGCATTTGTAAGGAAGAAGCATTAATAATTGTGGGGTTTTGACAGTACATTCAGGTGAGTGTTTCTCCTCATGCTAATGAATGGCACGCTGTTCTTTCTCACTGAGGAGTATGAACCCTATGGCAAGAGCCAAAACTGGATTCTTTGAGCATGGGCTGCAATTTTCAGGAAAAAAAAAAAAATTGCTGGTTTGCAGGGGCTTGTTCCTTTTTTTATTAAGTGATTAGTTTTTATAGAGTTGCTACGGTACATCATTGCATTTATGCTTGTCACTGGTACCCGTTCCAGAGGGTTTTTTACTGTAAGTACACTGATGCTACTTTGTAGTAAAGTTAGTTCAACAATCCTGTTTCAAAAAATGTTGCAAATGCAGGTATTTCTGGTTTATCATGTGTACCAGTAATGCCTGTTAATGGAAGAGAAATTTTTTAGGTGTTCAGCTGGCACCACAAAATGTAGCTTTGGGGTTTGGAAGATTTTATGACAAGTGCAAGTTTTCAGTGATAGTGCACAACATTGAAATACTCCAAATGTATTAGTCATCCAGGTGAGTGAATTAAGAACTTCTCTCCAGACACACCACACCAAATATCTTGATACTGTCCAACTGCTCTGCATGCTGTGGAGCTGCAGGTTGAAAACAAAACTCACAATGTTGTTTGTCCTGAAAGTTGTCTGTAGAGGCTCATGATCACTGTAAGGACACTAAAATCATTATGCAGCAAGCAGCCTTGCATAGTCTGTGTTGAAATACATAGGCACATGTAGAACTTACCTGTAGCTTAATGAAAATGCATCATTTTTGTGTGTGCATGTGTATACTTGTGTATATATAAAGACATACATGTATGCATATGCACAAATGAGTATTTGGGCCTCCATTACTCCCACTCACAGAGCAAAATAGTTACACTGGTTTTAGTTATACCTGTGTAAATTCAGAGTAATTTCATTACATCATTTGGCTTTGCAGGAGCTGCTTCAGACTTATACCACTTGAAGTGACAGCGTAATTTGTCTTTTAATTTATAGGATCAGGTTTACACAATTTATCATATGAACTGTGAAATTTTCAGGTAGTTTATCACATGAAACATACTCATTGACAGTCAAGCATATATATACACACATTGTTAAAATCCCATCAAAGCCAGGAAATAATATACTGAATTAAAGTAAGTTGGAGACAGTGCAATGCTCCTGTATAGCAATAAACCTATTTGATTTCTATTTCCAGGTCATCTGCCTAACATCAGATAAGATAAAACAAGAGAGGTGTTGTAGGGAAGGCTAATGGGAAAGCACAACATTTGGTTTTGCTTAGTTTATTTCATGTGCCTCTTTACACACTCTGTTGGTGTCAGCATATCCCGGAATGCATGTCACTTCATACATTACAGATAACCTGGCTGAAATACCAGTACCCTTTGAAAAAGCAAGATGTGTCACAAAACTTTTTTTCACCCTACTATGCATCTAATTAAAGAGAGTTAACATTTTTAGAGCACTACTATGTCAGCCAGTTTACATCATAAATAATATGTTATGCGAAATATAAATTCATTTGAACTGAATTGTACAAGGTCTACACTGTACTATGACACATTGAAGGCCAATATTTTGTTTTGTAAACTATTACCTTATGTATAATTTACCAGTTGTAATCTTAAAACATTTGATTATGTGATTTCAGTAAAAGTAATAAATATAAACTCTATCATAGGTCCAAAATACTACTTCTATATGGTATATTTGTGGGCTACTGTTTGCCATTTGTGCCCTGTTAGAGACAGAAAAGTGAAAAGAAATTGAGCTGATTCCTACATTAAGGCATCAATATTCTTCTTCTGTGTAAACACTGCACTTTAGCTGTGGTGGGGTGGAATTCTGTCAAAGTGGAATACAACAGGGGAAGTGCAGAAAGCAGTATTCAGTGACTTCCAGAGCCTTGGACAAAGTTTCTATTTGCTGCAGTTCAGAAAGATGGTATATACTGGTGATATCCAAAGCCCCCATGAAATCCATGGATTTGTCCAAATCTGCATAATTAGCAGATTAATATATTAAGAATGAAATCCCTAATTAGCCATATAAACAAATCTAAGAGCAGTAAAAACCTGCCAGGACAGGAAATGGTAGTGCACGATGTGTGCAGAAGTGGTGGCACAGCACAAGTGTCAAAGGAAAGATAAGAGAAGTAAGTAGGGGACTAGACTGATGAGACAATTGAAGTGTAGCTCTTAAGATGACTTATTACCAATATTTACTTTTCTAATAGAACCATTATTTGCACTATAATTCATTTTTCATGCTAATTTCTTGCTTGTCCTTTCTTATTCCCCAACACTAAGATGGGGTTTTTCCTGTTCCCAAAAGCAATGCTTTCTATCCAAAAGTAAAAGCAAAATAATTGTGTCTAAATCTTACCCTATGTGCATATCTAATGTATTGATTGCAGGCTTTATTATGAATTATGGCTTTTTGCCTTTTTAGTGTGGAATTTTTGCATTATCTTGTTTTACAAATTGTAAATTAAATTGATTCTTGTTTACAGGAAAAATTTATGTATGCCTAGGAATAACTTTTTTCCTAGGTTGTTCAAACAGTGACAGTGAAGCTTTACAGAGCTGCCAGTACCTATAGAGAGGCCCAATGTCTTCAGAAAAAATTGTCTGATAATCTGTTACACTACACATAAATCTGCTTGAACCACATTACAAAAGATTGTCCTGCTAGTGATTGGTACGTTATATGTCTATATAAGCATATGCACAATATTATGTATTTGGCATATTACTACTGCATAGTCTATATGTATATGAAGATGTTTCAGAAAATCTTGCTTATACATTTACACTAGATGGTTAGAAGACTGGTTACTGCCCATCAGAAAGAACACTCTGGTCAACAGCAGTGAAGTGTGCTTTGAAAAACCTATACTAGAAGGCAGTTTTACCATTTACCCTGCCTAAAGGGTTTAGGGAGATGAGACATCTGCTACGCCCTTCAGTAAAAATTGGCTAACAGGTTTTCATCCCTCCCTCCATCTGTCCTCAGCCAGGATGCTGGGGCAGAGCTAATCCTCTACTGATTCCTTGTCTCCTCCTACCCACCTGCAGGTAGAAATAGCAGACATGCAAGCTATGCCACAGCTTTACCTTCTAGTTTTAGATACTTTTTGTCTCTCACAGAACTCCACAAGTATCACCACCTCAGCAATTCATCAGTACCTCTTCTGTATTTTTGTCTGCATAGGAAGCCACAATGTTACCAAGTGATAATGGCAGGTCCTGTGTTCCCCAAATTCCATTTTTATTTCCCATTTTAGAGTTTGCAGTAGCTCAGAGAAAGCCATTACTGGGAACGGAAATCCATTTGTATACAAATCAAATAGAGCAGACAGCAATATAGACTTTCTCAAATGTCCAATGCTGTCATAATCCCATTACTGTGTAGGGACTGTTCTGTATCAGGAAGATGAACTCATTCTCTCTTAATGTATTTTCCATCTCTTCATAGTGTGACATTTCACCTCTTCAGAAACTATACTTAATTACATGTAAGGAGGCAGATGTCTCAAGACTCTGAACTTGTAGACTCAAATGCAAGATGGATTTGACCCAATTTAGGTCCTCTAGCCAAACTGATCTTTTATTTAAAAAAAACAAACAAACAAAAAAAGCAAAAAAAAAAACCCTCCCAAAAACATGTTTCTGAAGCCTCAAAATATATCCAAGAATAAAACTAGAAAATGTCCAAGTCTTTCCACATTGCTTACACTGTTACCTCACTCTCCTTATGCTATGCTTTGCAAAGTTTAAAGCAATAAATTCATCATACTTAGACCACTCAACATTCAAAGCTGACCCAAGGATAGGGTTGAAGAATAAGTGCGTGGGAAAACTAACTTAAGAAAAGTCAAGGAAAAAATACTTCCATGCTTGGAGCACCAAGGAGGCAATCTCTCTGCTTTCCCTTAATTATTCTGGGAAATGTATGGCTAAGTGAAAATGCACAGACATTTTCTTAAGCAGCTGCCCAAGAAAGCTTTGTTGTAGCAACAGAGTCAACCTAAGGATGAACTTATTAAAACAGCCATTGTAGCCATTGCCACCATAGTGTCACTGCTCCATGTGCTGCTGAACAAATACAGTAAGACAGGATGAAATTCTGGAGGATGCATGTGCATTTTGGTACAGGAGAGAGTGGTGCCTCAGAGAATGGGCAAGAAGTGTTGCTTTATGTAATCTTTATCAGCTTTAATGTGTTTTGCCACAGGAAGCTCATAAGCATCTGTTTTTGCCTACCTCTAATTTGGTTCACTGGTGTATCTGTATTTCTTCCATCTATTCCTCTGTCTCAGTAAAACTTAAACTAAAGGACCCTAGAATGTAGAATTAAACCCAAAACCTCCTGCATCTCTCTGACTGCATAAGCCTGAATTTTGCTAAACAGAAACTAATTCTTTTTAAAGCACCAGCTCTGCTAGTTACCTTTTTCCCCTCTTACACATTTGTGGTGATATTTTGAGACAGCTCACACTACATGGGTTTTACATTTTTTGCTCTGAAGGCACTGAGACACTCCTTCTATGCCTTAAGTTGCTGATACAAGCTGGGTGTTCTCATACCCATTGATATTTTTGCTTATCTGCTGTAATGATCAAAAGCCATACCCTTTGGTGAGGTTTGTAGATGTAAATTCTGCCCTCACTGTGCCAGTAACCACAGAAGGCCTGTATGCATGTATTAATGTACGTAAATGCACATCCTTGCTAAAAAACATGCAAACTGCCCTCAACTGGCAATCCTGGAGAGGCCCACTGGAAACCAACCCTATGTAACCATAAAGCCATGAAGGCACCATAGGGAAACGTCTGCTTTGGGATCAAGAAGGCACTGGCGCAGTGAAGATCACTATGGTTCCATGGTGCCTGAAAGCATCAGGTAACTAACATCTTGAAACAGTTGAAAGCTGGCAGCAGGCCACCCAGGCAATTGCTTAGATGGCAGCTACCCAACGGGTTGGCAAACAAGCTTAGTTACCTAGTAAAGGTGGTCTGTAACTAAAGGGTAAAGAAAATTATACTGGAAACTTCCAGAGCTCTTTAAAGTGGTCAATTTAAGACAGGACCCTGCCCACTGGAAGTGGTCCTTTGCTGAAGGGCTTGCTGTGCTAAGGCTGGTTTTATCCAGGAAAAACAGTGTTAGATGCATTCTGTGTGGGCTGGGAGGAATGTTTTCACACTGATATTTATGTGGCATGCTAAGATCTGACAGCCATCCAGAGGGGGTTTGGCCAGTATTTCATTTTAAATATATGCTGCACACAAGCAAATAAAAGCATGTGAAATGGCATTGCTTCTGAGGGGTAAACCAAATGGCAGAGCAGCCACAGATAGTGCAGACAGACTCCGTATGGTAAACCAGCAGCTACAGAGATACAGGTTCTTTCGACAGGAATTTGAGCTATGAAAGGATTTAAGGGGAAATTACCAACCAGTCTGGCATTCAAATGCCAAAATACACAGTCAGGCTCTTGACTGTACAGGCACACTGTAAATGCTCTTCAGCTTCACTTCAAAGGGAGAAGGGAAGTTGCAGGACTTCTCTGTGTAAACCTCAGCCTCTTCATGTTTGCAGGAAATCGCCATCAAAAGCTAACCCTTCATCGGGTTAAAAGTAAACGGTGAACTGAATTATTATACACAAAGAACTTTTCCTTCAGAAGAGGCAAGCAAGAACTAAAGGATGTTTTGTTTCCCTCTCCATCAGAAAAATTATTATTTTAGGATTAGTTTATTATGTATTTTGGGGTATTTTTTCTCCCCAGAATAGATTCTTAAGGCAGGCATAGCCAGAGCCAGAACCTAAGACAAGTTGTGAGGTTACTGTGGAACAACTTTTCCTCCAGTAGGTCCCTGCCTGTCTCAGCATGCTGAAGGCCTTTCCAATATGGCTCCCTTCTCAAGCTCCTCTTCCCCAGAGCCTGCATCTTCTACGCCTGGAGCCTTTTCCTTTGGCCAAATTCATAATGCTTATTTAAATCATCACTTGGTTTGTTTTCAGAGCTAGTCAAGTGTCTAGAAATATGTAAAAAAAAAAAAAGTTAACTACATAGTAGACTAGGGAAAAAAAAGTGGAATATGAGAGCACTTCTCCTCTGTGTAGGACCAGAGTAAGGATCCTGGCTGAAGGTGCACCATGACCACGGGTTGCAAAGGCTCAATGAAGGACAGCCGTATAGGTGCTGACCCCAGAAATCAGTGAGAATGAAGGGATAAAGCCTGCCTGAGAGACAGCGTTTAAGCAGGCATGTAAATCCAATTGATCTGACTAGTTCAGTAGAGGTCCTGTGAGTGAATAAAGATCCTGGTTATATGGGACACATCTCAAAGCACTGCAGGAAAGTAGCTAGAAGACCATAAAAACTATGTTGATATCCATATGGCAATAGATAGAGGCTATTTTAGCGGTGTGAAATGTTTTCTGATTCTAATAGCATACAAAAACGTGCAAAAGCAATTTGCCAGTAGCAATAATGTGTGGAGTAATGTGGAGGATGCAAAACCTTCAGCTGAGTTTTACCAGAATAAAGCATCCCAGGGTGTACTCCAGTGATATTCAGTGTTAACCAACTGTATCTGGGCTTTTTATCCAAGTAGTATCTGTTACTTGAATATAGATAAATATTATCCACACTTAAGGCAGAGTGTTGACTTAAAACTGTAACTCATGTTTCTAAACCATTTCAGTGTATTTGTAAATCTCATCCTTAAAGTTTTTGAAAAACATACATCATTATTTTTGTAGTCTGCTATTTAACACTGTAGTGTGATGCTAGCCAAGCCCTGAAATCCCACGCAAGGCAGATTATGTTAAGTTCTCTGGCTGTCTACATATTTTCCTCCCCTATATACCTTACAAGCCAATGCCTGAATACAGCCCCAAAAGCTCATCCTTAGAATACACCCAAGAGACCACATTCAGTTATCCTGTCACCCATCCTACTGACCTGATTGATTCTACAAGAACCATTAATAAAAGCATCATTTCAAAAACGTCTCTTTACCTAGCGCCTTTTTTTTCCCCATTGTTAACAGTATAGTAGTTATGGCAACCCCTGCTGCCAAAAGCCACAATCCATCCATGAAAAAGAGCTCCTCCATCCAAATACATTTTTCAGTGGACAGCAGCATTCCCTGGCTGAAGCACACTCTTCCCTTCCCTTCTGGCAAACTGGAAGCCAAACAAAATCTGTAACAAATGTGAGCTGAGAGTAAAGGAATTAAGTGAACTTCTTACAAATGACCTCGTATTTTCACACGTACATGCAAGAAAAAACAAAATAACCCAAAACTTTCAGGGAAGAGCACAAGGGGAAGAAAATGCCAGCCACCCTCAAAGGCTGTTCAGTGAAAGAAAATGTTTTCCTTGCTTAGAATGCACGTTTGGGAGTCAAACTCTCTAAAAAGTCTTGGTATCATAGTAATTTAAAAACTGGTCATTAAAAAATTCCCCTTCTCTTTATTTCCTTCTACCACAGAGAACAGTGACAGGTTTTCTTAAGTCTAGTGTGTTTTCTGTATGATGATCAAAGTCCACCTTACAAATTTGAAAAGAAAATGTTCCTATTCTTTGTTAGTACCAAAACAATGCTTCTTTAAGCAGGCCTTTCTGGTCTTGAAAATTAAGAAAAATAATTCTTAAGTTTCTTGTTTGACAATAAGGTAAAGCTTTTAGAAAAAATTATTTTCATAGACTGTATTTAAAAATATTATTTTCCCTCCCTAGTCATAATTCCTATGCATAATTCCTATGCATAGTTATGTGGAGCTTTCTTGTCTTTCCCTTGCTCCACTAGCTATGACCTCTTACCCACTCAGAAAACAATTAGTACATTTTCCAGCAGATAGCTGGAATGATTTCGTGCTCTCTTATTATGAGAAAACATTGTAACAGATCACTTGAGCAAACAGTTTAATGTGCCCTTCTTTCAAGCCCCAGCATGGCAAATGAATATGAATGAACAAGAACTTAAAAAATTTGAATGAATGAAGAATTGTGATAACGAGATGAACAACCACTTACAAAGCAGGAATTCTCTTATTGACTGAGTTTGTATGTTACATTAAAATGCAGCACAATCATCATGATACAAGTCACTTTGAGATTTTTGGCTGTGTGTGAGAGAAGATAAGGCTTGAGTTCCAGTACTAATTAGGTATTGCACACAGTGAGATCATTAATAACTTCCACCACAGAAGCTTCAGCCTACAAGACATGTTGCAAACAAATTGCAGAAATATGGCATAGACAGAGTAAGCACCCAAAAGCACAAACAGCACACAAGCCTGAAACTATGAAAAACAGAAAGGAAAAAAACAGTAACAGCAGAGACACAGGTCCCATCCAAAACTGTGAGGCTAATATTACTATGGTTTTGCCTCCAAGCTCAGCAATAGGATTGCATTTCTTACTCTTCTGTGCTAATGCATTTTTCACTAATTAAAACCCTTTTTCTCCCCATGAAGTACGTACCTAATTGAGATTTTTGCCTTCAAAATTATCTTCACTGCCTCCATGTAAATGATGTATTACTCAGCTATGTTAGGCATTTTATTTTCTTTAATACAATAAACAGAGAAAGCTATTACAATAGGACTTCAGAGCATTTAAAAATCCCTTATACTGGTTAGCTTAATGGCAGGGGTCATCAAGTTGCCTCCTCACCCAAGTTCTTAACGTGCAAGTGATTTGTGTGGCTAATGGTGGAATTACATGAGCCCTCCCTGTGGAGTAATTCTAAAAAACAAGGAAGGCTGTACACCAACAGGGATACCTGCTCCTTTTTTTTGTCTCCAGTTCCGAAACTTGAGCCAGCATACATTGCAGCAACAGGATAATGAAAAGAGAAGCAAAGGCAAAGCATATGCAAATGATGCTACAACTTAAAATGAAGTTTGTATCTCCAAGGATTCACTGATTAATTAATTCTTTGGATTTTTCTCCCAAACAAGTTATGCTGGGTTGACCCAGGACTAAGCTAGCTGAAAGAAAATGTCACAATTCAAAGCATAATCCTAATCACGTATCTCCAAATTTCCCTTAACTGTGAACTTGAGCTGCAAGATTTCAGAATTTGCCTATGTTTACACAGGTAAAATAAGTGGTGACAAACAAAAAGGCTCCAGAAAATATCCTTACCTCTGTTTCCCAGCTGAAGCAACTGGAAGATATAAAAGTCATAATTATCCTGTTGTAAGTCACACAGTGAGTAGAAGCACAGCCAGGAACATACTGTAGAGTACTAGGCTCCAAACCAGCAATATAAAACAACTGTTCCTCTTTTACCAGGATATTTTACAGCTGCTTTTGGTGTCAGGTTGACCTTCCGTTATTTTTTTAATCAAGTCCCCTCTTGCAGCTGCATCCACAGAAGCAGTTCCCCTGTGCAGACAGGAGCACTGGTCCTGCCTTACAGAAACTCTTGAACCACCTTTAATTAGTCAACTCAGGCATCTTTGCTGATGGACAAAGCAGCCACCTGAAAGATGCAAGACTTGTGGCTTTTGCTATTGACCTTAGGATAAGATGAACAGTATGTCACAGGCTCTTGTTTCTCTCCATTGGTCTAGCTTATTAGATATGGAGAAGGCTTCCCTAACTTTCACCAGAGAAATCCACCCCTAGCCTTAGGTTGCTGTACAGACTGCTTTATGGAACAATGGTTGACTTCTATGCAAGTTGGTCATGGAAGACAAATGCTGCTGTAATACATTATTTCAATGGCATGTTGTCTGCCAAAAGCCTATTACACTGTTCCTCTTTACTAAACTCTAGCAACTGTTTCACAGTCTTTGAAAATTTTTTCAAAAATATTTTGTTGCTGGGGAGAGGTTTCCTCTCATGGACTTTTAAATCCACATCTGAAATAGTGTTTATAGGTGCCTTTTAGTCTCAGCAGAGAGAAAATGGGCATTTCACACATGCTATTCATTTCGTCCTGCCATAGATGTCCATATTGCACATTACAAATGTGTATTTCTTTCCAGTGACAAAGGGACATAGGGTTCAGATGTAGACAGCTACAGTGCTGATGTCTGAAGCTGAGTGAGATGAATCTCATTCCAGGTCTCAAAAGGGCTGAAAGTGCTTGAGAGCAGTATCCTGTTCCCAAAGAATTTTCAAGTAAAAACTCAGTTCCAAATGGCTATAATTCTTTCCAAAAATTGACTGGATGAAGGCAGATTTGTTCTGCAGCATTTTTTTTCACTGAGCTACCATTGTGAGAATTAGTAATGTTCCAGTTCAGACTCTCTCCCTCCTATCATCACTCCCCTTTACATCCTCCAGTTCTTCCTTGCAAAGTTCTCCTCAAGCTTATGTAAGAAACTATACATCCTCTTTGGTATAGAAAAATACATGCAGTGATTTCAAAGCCTCTCAGAATGTGATAGTTAGATAGATATATTGCAATGCTTGCCAGAAAAATGCTTTGCTTCCCTTCTCTCACCCAAAATATAAATATATTCCTGTGGAGCAATCTAATTTTTTTTACTAACACTTATCTGCAGATTTTTTTACTAATATGAAGCTGTTTAAAATCAAATTATGAAGACCTTGGACAGATGTGGAAGTATTTGTTCCACTTAGCCTTAATATACAATATTAACATTTTATGTTACTACAGAGCTTTTAATTATTGAATTATATATCAGTACATCTAATATTGTTAAGCCTTTATCTCCAACAAGCTGTACAATGAGATCCAGGATGTAACCATAAAATATATGGTGGCTTTGAATGCTATGTGTTGTGCAGAATCCTTCAGTGAGTAGATCTCGTTGCTGTGCTACAAGCACAAAAGACAACCCAGCTCCTCACCCATTCATTGTGCATATACTTCCACTATCTCTTCTTTATTGGCTTTACCCCATGGTGAATAAATGCCATCAAGCCAGCTGCAGCTTCCATGTCTGCACACAACTTTTCTACAGGTGCCAAGAAGTTCTCTTGGATATCCTCCTGCTCATCCCCCGAAGAAAACCCTGACACCCAAGATTCTTTCTTTTAATATAACCAAATAGTGATTATAATTCAACCATTTTATAACCAATTTGTAATAGGAGCCAAATGCCTTACCTGAGCTATCAAGAAAAAAGAAAAAACCCTCACCAAATTTAATAGTCACTCCCTCTTTTGAGCTGATCCAGTTAATTCAGATGCCTTTAATTGCATGAATGCATAGAGATATGGAAAGCTCAGCACTTTCTATACATCCATGCCAGCTGTGACAGTAAGAAAGGCAGAACAGAGCAAAATACTAGACTTATCAAGGGGACACACTTTGGAGAAAATGGTGGAAGAAGCTTTCTGTATCTGGGCAAACTTTATACTGCTTGATTCCCACTACATGTCTCCTGGTTCCTGGGAAGATTCTTTTTATCCTTCTGCTTTAGCTGTAAGTTTAGAGGCAACCACATTCAATAGACAAGCCTTACAATATAGGGGAATCAAACATTTGTGGAAGGCATCAGATGTCTCAGCTCCTTCTGGTACCCAAATGATTTCTGCTCTAAGCAAAGGTGGTGTTCTTTCATTTGTATAGTTTCTTATTAACATGTGGTATTTGATTAAAATCATGAAACTGAAGTCATAGTAAAAAAACTACTACAGGATGTGAGGATTCCTCCTCCAGCACTTTATGTGAACACTCTCATCTTTAGGGTTCATTATAAATGAGATCCCATTACTGAGTTTGCAAATGTTATAAATATGAAATGGATTTTTTTTTCTTCCTCCAACTATTCCATCATAAAATGGAATGTTACTAGTAGAACTAGTAACATTCATTTCTTACTCGTCCCATCTCAGAAATATAAGCTGATTTGAAAACAAAAATAATCAGCTCCACCTATTAAAAAAAGCAGTGACAACAGGCCAGAGCTTCTTCCTAACACATCTTTCCATGCAGCTCAGTGGGCATTGGTGGAATGACTCTACAGTGCAACAACAAAATAAACAAAAGCACTTTTGGCCCAATAACCACAGATTTTAAAAGGCCAATATACAGCAAAAACATCAATAGCTCCTAAAGAAACAAATATTTTGAGTAATTTTAACACATTTGTACTGCTCACCGAATGGCACATTGGTACACTTAAAAAAATACCAATGATTTCATGTAGGTCTAGAAAAGTAATATTTACAGTACAAAGTTTATCTGCCTATATGAAGTATTTGTGTTCAGTTTTCCTGTTGGACTAACATAGAATTATCTAAGATGACTTCTACTTTTGCACACAAAATTACATAATCAAGCTAGTGAACTGTTTCTTTGAATATTATTAGCAAATTTCACTTGTGTATGTGTGTGTAACTAGAGGTTATTGAGTGCCATCTTTTGGGTGGTCCTAATACTACAGAATAGCTTAATCAAATCAATTACACATTTGCCATCATTCACGAGTCTAGGAAGCCATCTGCTACCAGTCCCCTAAACTTGTTTTTAGAGAGCTTGGGGGTTTTGTCCTACATTACAGCTCTCTGGAAGATTTTGCTTTCTAAAGAACAAAGAGACAGAGATGAAGAAGGCTGTGCTGGTTTCAGGCTGTACTAGTCAGGGGGTGCAGAAGCAGACGGACTATCTGCCTCTGTGAGACCAACCTGGCAGAATCAGTGAAGTGAAGGCAAGGAGGCACAACTGGTGAGAGCAGCTGTAATTATACCATAGGGACAGACTGATGCTAGACAGCTGAGTGAGAAAATAGACCTGTAGGCATGTTGCTTTGCACAAGGCTGTTGTGGAGCTGCTGGGGATGTAAGCAATCTCATATCTACTTTGAGAAATGAAGGGAAAATGGGTTGGAGGAGCCTTATCTGCAGTAGCTCTTCAAAACAGGACAGACACTGCAGTTTCTGCAGGCTTCTTTAGGCACTCTCATGGTGCAGGAGTGTATGTGCACCCTTGCAAAATCAATCAACTATATGCTTTTAATTATGAGGTTTCAGTCTTCTTTCAGCATCAAAATGCTTTCAGCCCTCCCCACAGCTGAGTGGCAGCAGTCAGATGACAAAGAAACTTAATGTGAGGATGAATTACTGGGAGTGTTTCCATGCTGTGAAAGAAATCCCCAGCCCTTTCTTAGCACACAAATCCCCAAATCCCCAGCAGGAAAATATTTTCCTATTTAGAAACACTGTTTTTTTCCAACTTTGGCCAATGTTCATGCTACTTTATAAGATAATTTTCTATGTATCCCAGTCACACCCTATATCACCAAATTTCTTTCTTCTGACTCCTAACATAAGACCAACAGTAAACTCATTAAACTATTTGTTTATATTATGTCTGTATTCTGTACTCCTTGCTAGCTCTAAAAGCAAAACAAAACCCTTAGCATCCAAAAATCCAAGTTAACATCTACATTGTTGCCATAGAATTAAAGGCATATGTAAAATATTATGCTCATGGTACCTGGTGCATGGTAACCAATAACCAAATCTAGCCCATAAACTCTGCTTTTTTCACAGATAGTCTAACATAGGATTAGGTCAGTGGTCAACTGGTTTCATCTTCGGCAAGAAATTCAGTGTAGTGAAGTAGGCAATGCTTTCAGCAGGGTTTCCTCTTCCCTTAATGAAATGAAAGGCCTTTCTATCCCTTATTTCATTCTACCCCAGGACAAGAGAGCTACTTCCCATAGCAAACCCTAATTTCACATGTGACAGGGGGAGTAAAGGGCTCAGCAGTAGCTGGGCTTTGGATATCCTCTTGCCAGCAATATAGGCCCACAAAGAGCAGGTCAAGACTCATACTGTGCTCCCTGACTCATGGTCCCAGAGACAACACACAGCCAAAGGAATTACTCATGTGTGGAACATCATTTATTGTAGATACTTATAACATTTGGCCTTGGAGTCTCAAGCACCAGCTGATCCTTTTTTGCTAGCTGTTATGCTTGAAGTGACATATGCACACACTGCAAAATTTTGGACAAGGCAGCCTCTCCAACAAAATGCTGATGTCTGCAATTACACTTATCTCTCTGTGGAAATGTTCCCCAGACACTGCTTCCTAGGCCAAGTGCTTGTTGGAAGCTTTTTGGAGGTGTCAGAAGGTTTGCATTCCCCTACTCTTGGATAATAAAAAACTGCTTGCAGACTTTTTCGAATGTTGAAATAAGCCCAAGCAGAGAGTTTATGCATGTATGGTTTGTAGCATTTTAGGGGCATGAATCTGGAATTTACTTCCTTCATCAGTATATCCCTTCCTCTGCTGTGGTAGGAGATCAACACATGTAATTCAGTTCAGAAATTCACCAAATTGAGTTTTACAGCCATTATGACCATTGCCTCCATCCCTGCTGTTGGAAAACAGATCTATCCATGTGCACCTACAGCAGACCTTAGCATGAAACTGCACCCATGAGAGGCAACTTACACTATGGATGCAGTGCTCTCCAACATCAATAATCTGATCGCCTTTCATTGTCACTATTGACAGTAACTAAATGTCTGGCTTGTGGACAATCACCACTTACATTGCTCACAGCTAGAGCTTTTGGTACTTTTCACATCATACCAGTTCAATCAGATGATTTAACAGGTGTTAAAACAACGAACAGTGTATTTCCATAGTAACGTGCAGAGCTGTAATAGTCAAGAAGAATTGTACTGTGCTAAGAATGGTAGCTGTGTGCTGGAACACTGCTGTAGACAGAAGCTAAGAAGAGACTTCCAGCCACATAGATCAAAGTCCTTGAATGCAAAAGAGCTGCTCAAATGACATGAAGTCAATAGGGCTCTGTTCAAGCACAGCTGTCCACCAATATGTGAAAAATACTGTGGGAATTGGGCCACAGAGATTAACATAAAGAAACAAATGCTGGCAGTTTTAGCAGCGGATGTCCTCACCTTGCTTGACTTCTGCTCTTCTGCCCTCCCTGAAGTAAACAACATGAGTTAATGTTGTAATTTCTTATAGTTTTTGAGGTTTTAGTGTCTTATGTCATAGCTTGAGTGTTTATAGGTTTTCAGCTTGTTTCCACTTTTTTAGTTTTAATTCTTTTGAAAAGGTAAAAAGAGAACATTTTTCTTGGAGAGCTTTGAAATCTGAATCAATAAAGCTGGCAGGGCCCTCTCAGTTAAATTTGGTTTCAGTTTTGTGTCTTATTAGCAATTTCTTTACACAACTTATTTTAGCTCATGTATGTGCCATAAAAAGCAATGACAGCTCAGCTGACATCACTAGAATTATATAAATGTATGGTTTCATAATGTGGAAATTTTACCTCTCTGTTTGCTAAAATACCTGATGATGCTTTGGTTTTAAAAGGTGGGTTACATGTGATGGCTGTGTATATTTACACCGTAGCTAGGATTTTTACACTACATCCAGTTCATAAATGCTATTGAGCAACAACCTGTGAGATTTTTAAATAATCAAGAAAGAAAATGTTTGCAAGAAAGCAGCACAGATTTACACCGATACTCTTCTTTCCAGTTGATTAGAAACTGTGTGTGCTGTAAGAACAAGTCCAGGCTCAGAAGGAGCACTCCTATAAGACCTTGGAGGTCTCAGGGAAGAGGCTTCCCTAGCAGCTTTTGTTTATGCCTTCAAAGCCACACAAAGTGTAACCAGATCACACTTCCCCTTGGGATGTCAGCCTCAGAAGCTCAGAAAATCTCCTTCAGTCCATGTCCCTCATTAACTCCCATGGGATTATCCCAGGCTGCCTCTGGATGAGCCCAGCACCACCCTGCTCTTGCCAACACATCACTGAAAAGCAACCCATCAGCAGCCACACCAGCTTTTCTACCAAGCCCAAAACTGGCCACAGGCAGCTGGAGGGCATTCTTGCACCTCTTCACCCACTTACATTTCACAAGGGCACACAGATGTCCCTCTGCTCAGGCTTCAGCATGCAAATGAGGCAGCCAAAGGCGACTACAACACAAAGAATGTGAGGTTGCTTCAACTATACTCCTTGCGGATGCTAAGCAGCTGGCAGCCAGACTAAGCATCAGACCCAAGCTTCTTTCACAAGAGGAGAGGGTATTGCCAGCAGGCTTGCCTTCTAGTTATGCTCAGCTTATGATCAGATAAAAATACATTATTGTGCTTACAATTTCATGTGATATTATGATGCATTTTTCTGTCTGCAATATTTTAATCACACATTTAAATGTATCTTGAATTAAAACTTGTATTCCTCTAAATAAGGTGAAGCTCGACAATAAGACAATGAATCAAAAATACTGATAGTAGATAAAATATTATCAGAAAAAGCCTTCCCCATGACTGCTTTACCCCTTTTCTCTTTCTTAGGCCTACATATGCTTAGAAGACTCAAAACTTTTCAAAATCTGTGATTTTTTTACCTTTATCAACCTTAACCATATACCCAAACCTCTACTTCTACAATAAGTGCAGCTTTTAAGTTCAAAGCATACATCTGGCAATCCGAACCACTCAGGCAAATATGCTATGCCTTCTCCATGACACTCATGGAAATAAGACTGAAGGAAAAGGTTTCATGAACATACCACACTCCCTAATTTTAGTTCTTTATCACTCAAAACAATTACATACCTTATGCCATGTTATGCAAAATAAAGAGTCAGTGGCACAGTGAAGCCAGCATATCAACAGGGGTGTTGAGCATCTTCTGCAAACCTGTTCACATGCTTAGCTTTATACCCACTGGAAATCAAAGAGCCTGTCTACACCATGACAGCAAATGCTTTGCATAAGCATTTACGTACTAAAGCCAAGAGGAAAAATTGAGAGATGATAAATGAAAGTTAAAAAAGAAAGTTTTGTTGACTGGCTTTTTGGTGTTTGGTCTTAAGGAAGAACAATGTGGGTTTTTTCCAGAACTTACTAGTAACAAGAATAAAAATACAAATCTGAGTATTGGTTTACTAGTGTCTGTTTATTTCTTGCTGTGCTTTCTTATTGCATCTATAGTATAAACTGACAGAGAGGATGGATGGAAGGGTGTTTTGTTTTAAAAACTTCATTTCTTGTATAAGCCACATGCTTCCTCTTGATATCGCTTGTAAACAGAATATTTTAGCCAACGCTTCACTAAATTTCAATCCTGCAAACTCTCAAGGGGTTAGCAAGATGCTAGAAGTTAATCCTGACTATAAATATTTCTAGGATTGGGGCCTACGTGTCTGATCCAGTTCTCTTTGTTAACATTATGTGATTGAACTACGTGTTATACTGCTGCAACAAGGGTTGCTCACATGGGCAAAGTGTATTAATAGCCTTAATATGGAGTCCTGCAAGCAAGGCAATCTGCCAGAGGAGCAGCTCACATGAGCTACTCCAGATTGGCCAGGGAGATAGCGAGTGCAACTCTGCAGTGAACTATGATAGCCATTTAAAACCTTCCAAAAACTGGAAGGAACAGCACAGGGAGGCCCACGCTGCCCCTGCACTCATGCTCTTCCTGCTGATGGCTACTGGTCTGACCCAGCCCCTTGGTGGCAGAAAGCAGCAGGTGCATATGCAGGGAGAGAAGCAGAGGGCTGCAAGAGGCCTCCTCCTCCTCCTTCACCTTAGCTGCCCTCCTCAGAAAGCAGCAGGGGAAGGGTCAGCAAGGGACAGCCTAAAGCAGGATATCATCAATCCAAGCCTAGTAAAAATGATTTGATCTATTTTGTCAAGCATTTAACTCCTGAACAGAGAGCCTGGTACTAGATTTTTTCATGGCTTGGGAAAATCTTACACTGTAAATAGGCAAGCAAGAAAAGCTGAGGATATTCATTTCCAGAATGACAGCAGCAAACATGACACCACTGCATGGACATTTTTCCCTGCCCCTACTGCCTCCTCCCAGATGCCCCAGGCTAGAAGGGAACTTGTCAGAGGGAAAAGGCAAAGAAGAAGGGCAGCAGGGGACAGCAACAGTTGAAGTTAGCCAAAGGCAGTGAGTCAGAAAGTTAAAACTACAGGATATCATTCTGCATGCCTCTTCTGCAGCACTTTTAATATGATTACATGTACTGGCTGCAGGTACCCAGGCTCTGGCAGAGTGCTGCAGGGTGGCCTCAGTGAGGAGAGGCCAGAGGTGCCCCATACTGGACACAGTTCCAGTCAGTTCCAACTAACCCACCACAGGGCACGGCCGAGCTCCACAGCCACGATGGCAATGCCTTGGGGAAAGCCTGTGTAAGGAAGGGCAGAAAATGCTGTCTGGTAGTGAAGAGAACAGTGTGACAAACAGCCCTGTGAGCCCCGAGAGGAGAGGGGGAGAAGGGGGTAGAAGTATTCCAGGTGTTCCAGCTGGGATCCCCTGCAGACTATGGTAAGGACCCATTCTGACGTTGTTTTGCTCTGAAGGACTGAAGCCCATGGAGAAGTCCCAAGCTGGAACACAAGCAATAACTGAGAAGGAAGGAGCAACAGACAGGAGCTGTCATGGGCTTATCCCCCTCCATAACACTATCACTCTCTAAAAACTCATAATCTTGCTCTAACGTCCTCCATCCCCTCCCTATACCCTATACTCTATAGACCCTGCAACTCCCTAATGACCCCACACACCTCACTATAAACCTCGTACATCCCCCTGTAGACCCTACACATCCCTATAGAGCCCCACCCCTCCCTAATGACTCCTCCTCCTCCCTACAGATCCTACACCACATTCCTATAGACCCTAGTCCTCCCTACAGAGCTCTCCATCTCCACATAGACTCTTCACCTCCCTATATAGCCACCCACCTCCCTCTAGGCACCCTACTTCCCTATAGACTGTACACTCCCCTATAGACCCTACACCTCACTATAGAGCTCTACACCTCCCTGTAGACTTCATATCTCCCTATAGACCCTAGTCCTCCCTACAGAGCTCTCCACCTCCCTATAAACTCTCCACCTCCCTATACAGCCACCCCACTTCCATATAGATTCCCCCCTCCTCCCTATAGACCCTACACTTCCCTATAGACCCTACATCCCCCTGTAGACCTCACACATGTCTATATCTCCCTATAGACCCTCTCACCTCCTTATAGACATCCCACTCAGCCTACAGACCCTCCCTCCACATCCCTATAGAGGAGGGGATTCTATAGGGGGGTGT
The DNA here is from genome assembly GCA_013396975.1 of Bucco capensis. Lineage (NCBI taxonomy): Eukaryota > Metazoa > Chordata > Aves > Piciformes > Bucconidae > Bucco > Bucco capensis. The sequence continues at coordinate 425,565 of VWZO01011206.1, read as the reverse complement.
ATGGTCCATAGGGAGGTGTGGGTCATCTAGATGGAGGGCTGAGGGCTTCTGGCCTGCTTGTACAGTAAATCTACCCTTGGCTGTGTGAGCAGGGCTTTAACTATGTGCCAGACATCGATGTGGCACAAGCTGGGCATTGTTTACTATCAGCAAACGTGATAAAGTGATCCAAGTTACTCGGATGTTAAAATGCAAGATATCTAACTTCCATAAAGGATACAAAATACTCCTGGGACTGGTGTCTGGGGAATTCCATTTCATTATGTTAAGTGCAGAAAAATATTACACAAAGTATAGAAAGGCAAGACCCATGCCTAAAGAAAAAAGGGAAAAATTGCAATCTTGCATTTTAAACACTATCTTGATTATTGCGATTAGTGTAATATCTATGTCATAAGTGATGGAGAACCTGATAACGAATACAAGTCTGTACTTTAAACTGTGGGGTTTGGTAACCTCAAGCAGTATGTTGGACTATAACGGAGATCAGACAATACACCAACCCCAGCTCCCATACCAGAATTCATAACTAACATTCTAACTTTCTTCTCTAGGTGTCATGATTATTCAAGATAGAAAAAAAGCTGTGCCAGGTAAAAAGGAAGTTTTCACACAAATTCTACAACAAAGGCCATTTATCCAGCACCAGCCATCTTCAGACACCCTTAGGAAAAGTGAGGCTTTTTGGAAAGGGAGAGAGAGGAGAAGAGGAACCCTCCCCAAACAAGCACACAAACCAACATCCAGAGGAGCCCAAAGAACTGCAGTTCAAGAGGGTCAGTCTAATCCCTGCAAAAGAAAAGGAAACCCCATCTAATCCATCTTGTAGCAAAGCATGGATTAGATGAGTCTGAACATGTATATAAATTGTTTGGGGAGTGATTATTCATGTTCCTTAATGTTTTTTGCCCTGCGTTAAATATAGATACTGCCAACTCTTGATTATCCAACATAACAGGGAGGAAGGGCGGGGTAAGGAGATGAAACAAAAATACAGATAAGGTGAAGTGTGTAAATGAGGCTATTAAAATCACATAGAGAGAACGTGAAGAAAAAAAGGAAGGTTAGTAAAATGGATCCTCATACAGGTAGATCCCCATGCATGTTAAGTTCAGTACAATACGATGTGTCAGTTGCAGTTGAGGTCTGGAAGCAATATTGCAACGAGCTAATAGATCCAGTAATGGTAGAACAGAAACACCAGCCCTTTCCTTGCCTGCCAGGCTGAGCTGCCTGTTTTCACCACCTGCTGCAATGCATCACACCCTTTGTGAAGCCTGTACAATTGTTTGCAAGACTATGCTACACCTAGGGTGAGCGAACTTCCCGGCTTGAAATTAAACTTCACAAAAATTGTTTGTTGTCTACCTTCAAATTTCTTGACACTTTATAAGAAGTATCAGTACTATATAGGCTCTGGTCACAAAGAATGTCCTACACATGCCTGGGTAGACCAGAAGAGCAACAAGCAGACCAGTGTCTAATAAGATGGAAATCTCCTTGGAAACAGTGTGGCCAATGCCCACATCTGCTAAGTGATGATAATTGTCTCCTACATCATACAGACATGTCAAAGATAAAAATTATTTATAGGTACAGTGATGATTTTTCATTATGAGGACTTTAATGGAAACTGTAACACTTCTTGCAGTACTTGGGAAATACTCTGTCCAAAGTACACGGAGAAAGTGTAGTATCTGTTGAAATCACAGTGTGATAAAAGTATCAAAATGTCAGTGGAGCTCAGGGTATGCATGAATGTGCTCCTTGGCAGTTGCTGAGGGACTTTGCAGCCAATGTTATAGTTATATTTAACTTCTGAAACACTTCCGCAGACATGCTATAATGCAACATTTTGTTTTGCCTGATTTCTTTTATTTGATCCCCTCTTTCCAGGGAGATTTTTTTGTATATTTGACACTAGCAGTTGTTTTGACCATGAAAATTTGGATTTAGGTCAGCTGTTCACAAGAAATTGAGATGGTGACAGAAATTCCTCAGTAGGAATACTTCTACCACCAGAAAGAGAGATACATATGTCAGACCTCAACAGTCTTTTAAGCCACTTGCCTGTGGATTTATGTGTGATACAGTTATGTCTGAATTCACATTCTTATGCACACCTCCTTCTTCAGACTTACCATGCCATGATAACAGACTTTTGCTATGGTATGTGACTGATAATAGCTGAAGGGAGAGGTTAACATAAAATGGAATGCTAGGCCATCCCCTAGGTGTTGAGATAGCCAGAAAATCTGTACTAAATATATGCACAACTTTGCCTCCACTACTCTTAGAATGCACTTAAAATGCATTAGCTCACAAGTTCTAACAAGCACATCTTTCAACAACCAGCCAAGAGGTGCTAATAGCCTTTGATGTCTCAGATCAGATGGGGTACTACATAGACAGTTATACACATGGTTACAAATGTGGCCAACCCCTGGTCAAGACTAAGGCTTACTGTTCCCTACAGAGCTGATTCAGCTCAAGCACATCAGCCTGTGTAGACCATTAGCAATGCACTGTCATCCTCCTTTGAACACAGCCAGCCATAGAAGGAAAGGTTAAATCACATTAATCTCCTCCTCCTCCTAAATAAAAATAATAGAGTGACAAAACGTTAGGGGTTGGAAGGGACCTCTAATGATCATCTAGTCCAACCCCCACTGTCACAACAGGTTCACCTAGTACAGGTTGCACAGGATGCTTCTCATGAAAGTGATGATGTACATTGTTTTACCTTTTCGCATTACAGCTGATTACCAAAACACTTAGGCAAAATTAGAGGTTTTATCTCTTACTCCGTTATTCTGCTTAACAAAATCCAGCTGTTAATATCAAAATCAATAACAAATGGAAAAAATAATGAGCTAATCTTGTATATCACAAAAATGATATAGAGGAACAAAATCAATAATCTTGTTTGGTAGAGCCACTGACTCTGAATGACAGTGGATTCCCTTCCTCTGCACAAAGCCAAACCACTCACGCTGCTCAACAACTAACAAAGAGTGCTTAGAATACAAGTGTTGATTGTGGGTGAACCTGTCAGTAGTCACAAGAGAAGAGTGCTGCAAAACCAGATTCATTTCCAGTCAAAAAAACGGCTTAAGGTTATTGGAAGTGTTCTTCTGAGGATTTTTTTCAACAGCATCAGGTCTTTAATCCCATATTCAGTGGGCCTAATGTGCCACCTGCTGTTTTAATTCTAAATTATAACCAATTTTGAAGGAATCGATCATTCTACAGCATTTAAATAAATAGGCTGACAAAGTATAGTGTTTGGGTTTGGTTTTTTTGTAAACTGCAGTTTATGCAAACACTGGGAAAGAAAATAAAGCTTCACCACTGTTACTACTTCTCAGACACTGATAACAAGTCCAATCCATAAAAACTCTACTCTGCACCGCAGACTAAAATATGATGATCTATTAGCTCCATCTGGTGGCTAGTTTTGCATTACAATTTTTTAATCTTGACAGTTTTTTCCCAAGCTCTAGGAATTTACTAAAAATACAAGTTTTATGCCTTTTCTAGGTTTTTATCCTGCTTAGTGAATTTCTGCAAAACTTCAGTAGTTTTAGATTTCTAAATCTTGATTTACACAAAATACGACTGGATTTGATATCGATTAGATATAATAAGAATAGCAAATACATACATGCTTTCTTTCATTGGATAAACTTGCTGGAGTTATTCACAGAAATTGATTTAAGCACTTGAAAGGCGGAATGTATGGCAATATGACATATTTGCTAGGAAAAAAAATCTCTTGTCAGAGTTTCTTCCAATGCAATTCATGTTCATGTCACACAAAGCTCCCACTCGTGTGGTGACAGCAGCATATCTAGCAATAAGGGAAAAACAAGACAAGTATCAAGCTCTTGACTAAAACACTTCCTTGAATATTATATAAAGGCCAGGAAAACTTTTGTGTTAATCAGATAACCATTAAGACCCTTATTAAAATGCAATCCGTTCCACCTGAGGATGGTTTGAAACCTGGGAGATGAACTGAGAAACACTCCTCAAGAAAAATTGTTTATAGGCGAGTGCCATCTGGTGGAAAGTGGGGGAGATCTCACACCAAAAAAATGTCTTAAGGTGGTCAGGACCTTTTCAAATCAGAGAATTTTACATCAAAAATAGCAGTAAAATATTACCACAAAGGTGCACCCGGCAGCTGGGTGGACACGTCCTTGCTGGACACTGGCATGGCCTAGCTTTAGTCTGTGCTGAACTATGCGTTATATTGATGACACTGACAGACTAAGAGGTTTTCTTGGTTTTAATTAACATCTCTGCAAGCGTAACTATACATTCAAAAATAAACTATCAAAATGCTTTCCTTTCAGTTCTATGTTTCAAAAACTGTATTTCTAGACTTTTAAACTTGTAGTTCCCCTAAATGTTCAAAACACTGTTAGGTGTCTATCACATGCCTCACAAAATCAAAAACATGAATGAACTGTGCCTTTGCTGTGAGTTTTCTGTCCCAGGAAAAGCATGACAGAGCTGGGTACACATTACCAGATCTCAAAGAGAAAGGTAGAGATCAGTACAGGTGTCTGACTCAAGTGAAAAATTAGGCTTCTGCCATAAATGATTTGACATTTCCACTCCTGACATATTAATGGACAGCAGTCGCAGCCTCTCAAAGCCAGGACTCTGCTCAAAAAGTCCTCCATTTTCTGCTGTATATCAAGAAAAATCCCTCATCGGAGGCCGAGTTCTCACTGTGCTCATCACTACATGCAACAACCACTCCTTTGTGGAATAAGTGACTGGAAAATTGGGTTCGCCTCTTCATACATTTTTTGCACAACCTGAAAAAAATGTGTGTTTCTACACTTGTACCTTTTACAGAACTCAACACGAAATAAACAAACGTATTATCAGAACTTAGGAGGTAATCAGGCTGCGCAATTGATTCAGAAGCATGGCTCCAAGTTTATTTGACATGGTTTAAATTAGAAAGAAAACCCTTTGTTTTAGATTTAGTGACATAAATGGGACACTCCATCCTAAGAAAACAGTGGACGTGTAAAATTTTAGAATTGTTCACTCTGTCACATATATGATGTATTTTGCTGCTTCTGTTTTCAGCCTCTGAGTTTTTGCTTTGTCAACTGACACCAGAGCACCTTTGTTTAATTTGGAAAACCCAGGAGCTGTCAGGTACATTGCTTCTGTTTTCATTCACACATTCACTACTTTGCCCTTATCCTCAAAAAAGGCCTCAACAAGGAGAAGGAAGTATTACTGGGGCTGTGCACATTGTAGCATGTTCCATATAAAGAATTAAGTGGATTAACCGTACTACTATGGTTGGTTATGGCTTCAAAGGAAAATATTGGCTCCATCTACGTAAATGTCTCTGTTTAAGTGATTTAAAAGGAATCATTTCCCAGAAGTACAGGTGCACAGCTGACTGCAGACACTGGGGCCGTGAAAGGGCAAATACTGCTTTATATTTAAAGAAAGAAAGAAAGAAAGAAAAAGCCATGAAGGCGACCAGGGATCTCCCTCCCTCTCCCTCAGAAGCTTCTGGCTGTCAGCCTGCCGCTCCCCAGCCCGGGACGGAGACCCAAGTCCCTCGGCCGACAGGGTGGGACCGGCAACCGCCCGTCTGCAGCCCATCCAGGCGCTCCAACGAACGACGTGTACCCCAGTGGAGCGCCGCGGAGCGGAGAAAGGGGTGACGACGGGAGCAGCGGCGGCGGCCGCTTACCCTTCCCGCTCCACACAGACCTCTGGCCTAATCCGGCTGCCCTCGGTACCGGGAGGGAAAATCACCCCCGCCGTCGGGTGGGCCCCGGGGAGCTGGAGCCGCGGAGGCGAAGGAAGGGGCTGGGCTTCGGCAGGGCGCAGCCCGTCCCCCCGCCCGGCAGCCAAGCACCGACCCCGCGCTCTGCCCGCCGTGCTC
>VWZO01011206.1:338387-418889 GCA_013396975.1 Bucco capensis | reverse complement strand
AAAAAAAAAAAAAAAAAATCCAAATTATATATATACTTTCTAAAACCAAATAAAGAAATAAAAAGGGCTCCAGCAGCTGCAGCAGTAAACTTCCCCCGCCCCGAGCTCGGCGGCCGCGATGAGGACCGGGGGGTGCCTGCTGGTGCCGGTGCTATCGGCACTGCTGGGGCTGTGCAGCGCCGAGCGTCCCGCCGAGCGGCAGGCGCTGGTGGTGCCACGGCGCCTGGGCGCTGCCGGCAACCGGGAGCGCTTCCGCCTGGAGGCCTTCGGGGAGCGGCTGACGCTGGAGCTAGAGCCCGACAGCAGCTTCCTGGCCCCGGACTTCACCCTGCAGTACCTGGGCGGGCCGCCGCCTCCGCCGTCGGAGGACGACCTGTCCCGCTGCTTCTACTCCGGCACCGTCAATCGAGACCCCAGTTCCGCCGCCGCCCTCAGCCTCTGCGCGGGGATGCGCGGCGCCTTCTCCCTGCGGGGCCGCCAGTACCTGATCCAGCCGGCCCCCGGCACAGCCCACCGCCGCGGAGCTCACCTCCTCCGCCTTCGCGGGACCCGCCATGCCTCCTCCGCCAGCCGCTGCGCTGTGGCCGAGGCGGGGACGGAAGCGGAGGCGGCGGGGACGGAGCCTGCAGAGCACTCAGGTACCGTCAGGGCGCTGCGCCGCCTTCCGCGGGGACGGGGAGGGGAAGGGGCATCTGTCTTGGTCTGTGTCCGGAGCTGCGCCCGCGACCCGACGGGGGTTAACGGCCTGGCCCCTCCTCATCCCCAGCTCTAGGGGCTGCCGAAGTTTGAGTTTCGCCTCGCTGCCCGAAGGGGTTATTCAGCTGGGGCTGCCGAAGTTTGGAGCTGGGTGCGGGGCCATGGGGATGTACATCCCTTATGTGCAAATCTTGAGTATCGGTGGGGTTTGGATTCCATACGGTGGTTTCCTGCAGCGTACTCACCTGCACTTTCCCGCTCCCTCTTTTTTTTTTTTAAATGCAGAAACGAGACGCAGAAGGAAGAAGAGGTTTGTATCCAGCCCTCGCTACGTGGAGACCATGCTGGTAGCCGACCAATCCATGGCTGAATTCCATGGCAGCGGGCTGAAGCACTATCTCCTCACACTGCTCTCTGTGGCGGCCAAGCTGTACAAGCACCCCAGCATCCGCAACTCCATCAGCCTCGTGGTAGTGAAAATCATGGTCATTTATGAGGAGCGGAAGGGGCCTGATATCTCTTCCAATGCAGCCTTGACTTTGAGAAACTTCTGCAGCTGGCAGAAGCAGCATAACCCACCCAGTGACCGGCACGCAGAGCACTACGACACAGCAATCCTCTTCACCAGGCAGGTGAGGAACGCGGAGGTTAGATCTACCCCACCCCGTTGCTCCGTGCTCTCAGAGGCCCCCTCTGCCAGGAGACCTCAGAAGAAAGTGTTTAGGAGGCAGTCTTGTATCATCACAGCTTCAGCAAAGTAGGCTAAAAAGGAAACAAATATTTTTTATTTAGTTGTTCATTTTGTTATTTGCAGCATCTCAGGTGAAACTCACAGTATGTGCAATGTATTTCTGCCTCGTATTTTTAGTAGATTTAGTATGGAAATTATGTATTTTATTTCTACGTGTAACCCTTGGGTTTGTTCCGAAGACAGATTTTTGCCATCGTACCCATTGAAGTGCTGAATATTTATGCTCTTTCCATAAGTAAAGGCAAACTGCCAGCGCTGGGTGTTTCTTGCCAAGGTTAAGTCTCTGATCTGATTAATAATGAAATTGCCTCTTTTTTTTTTTTTTTTTACAGGACCTCTGTGGTGCCAAGACATGTGATACTCTTGGGATGGCTGATGTGGGAACAGTTTGTGATCTAAACCGCAGTTGCTCTATCATAGAAGATGATGGTTTACAGGCTGCCTTTACAACAGCCCACGAGCTAGGTACTTGAAATTTGAAAGGCGATTTCACGTGATTAGTTGAAGCCAGCTTGATGCCGTAAAGCAAAGAGCTGCCCAGTCCACACCACGGGCTTGCCCTCCACTCCCAGGAGCAGTCAGGAGCAGGCAAAGCTTTGCCTTGTAGCAGGGTTGAACTGTGGAAGGCAGATCCTGGCTGCACGTCATTGTCTGTAAGGGCTGTGTATTTGACTAATGGCAGAAAAAAAAAGCCTGTGAGAGAAGCAAAGATACAGCACATTCTGCTTGAAGTTTGGCAGTATTCTGATCGTTTTTAAAAAAGGCCAGGCTGTGAACAGCTCTAGAATAATATTTAAAGTAATGTTTGTAATGCATAGGACAGACTTCCTAAAATCATGAACTTTTTTTTTTTGTTTGTTTTAAGGCCATGTGTTTAACATGCCTCATGATGATGCAAAGCAGTGTGCTGGCATTAATGGAATAAGCCGGGATTTCCACATGATGGCATCTATGCTTTCCAATTTGGATCGCAGCCAGCCGTGGTCTCCATGTAGTGCCTACATGATTACAACATTTTTGGATAACGGTCATGNCTACGGCATAGTTAACCTTTTACATGTTACCAGTGAATTTAAAAGGCCCTTAGTTTTACAAAAATGGTGGCACAAATTAGCTCAAAAATTTAAGCTACAATGCAAATGCAGTTTTCTTTTTGAAACTGAGCTCACTGACAGCATTCTCTGTTTTGTTTTGGTTTTTTTCTTCCTTTTCAGGTGAGTGTTTGCTGGACAAGCCCCACAAACCAATCCAGCTTCCTTCTGACTTGCCTGGCATGTTGTATGATGCCAACAGACAGTGCCAGTTTACATTTGGAGATGAGTCCAAGCACTGCCCTGATACAGCCAGTACATGTACAACACTGTGGTGTACTGGCACTTCTGGAGGACTGCTTGTGTGCCAAACCAAACACTTCCCTTGGGCAGATGGCACCAATTGTGGGGAAGGGAAGTGGTGCATGAATGGCAAGTGTGTGAATAAAACTGAGAAGAAGCATTATGATGTAAGTATTAAAAAAGAAATCAGAATATATCTTGGGCTGTGAAGCAGCACAGATAATGCTTCAGTGGGAGTAATTGGTTAAAAGGTTGAAAGGGCTTGAAAAAATGGAGGCAGATAGCTAATAAAACAAACTTCGAGCTTTTTGGGTTTTTTTACATGTGGGTTAGGTAAAAATGGCCATGATTGTGGGGTTTGTGGTTTGGTTTTGGTTTGCTTTTACTGTATTAACTTTTATGTTCTGCTTTTGCTTGTCATTCCAGACGCCAGTGCATGGAAGCTGGGGACCCTGGGGAGCATGGGGAGAGTGCTCCCGGACCTGTGGTGGTGGAGTGCAGTACTCCTTCAGGGAGTGTGACAACCCCATCCCGAGGAATGGGGGAAAGTATTGTGAAGGGAAACGGGTGCAATACAGATCATGCAACATTGAGGACTGTCTGGACAACAATGGTACTTTTTCCCTATTTTTGAGGTGGAGGAAGGATATTTTGTGGAGGAGGAGTATATAGAGAAGATGATCTAATATCTGCTTGTCTTTACTTTGCCTGCAGGCAAAACCTTTAGGGAGGAACAGTGTGAAAAGCACAATGAGTTTTCCAAGTCTCCCTTTGGAAGTGGACCTGCAGTTGAGTGGACACCCAAGTTTGCTGGTGTCTCTCCAAAGGACAGATGCAAGCTGGTCTGCAGAGCAAAGGGAACAGGATACTTCTTTGTTTTACAGCCAAAGGTATGTCAAAGCTATACCTCCTCCATCTAGTCATGAAGAGGATTTTTATTGCTTCTAACTCTGTTTGTGAAGTTGAGTCAAGCAGTGTAGAAATCTGAAATTAGGTCTTTCTCATATTTAAGCTAGATTAAGTCTTCTATTCTTACATGTACAGCTTTAGTGCAAGCATACATTAAGTACTCTGACACAATCCTTCCAGTTATTTCACACATACCCCCTCTTCTACCCACTCCATTCTAGTTTTCTTTCCTCTCCTTCCATCAACTTGATTACACTGAGATATTGTTGGAAAACTGGGGGAGTTCTTTGCCAAAACATTGGTGTTTTCTCATACCAATTACTGATATGCTGACAGCTTAAAATAAACAAAAGGAAAAATGTTCATCTTGTATAGCTACTTGAACTCACTGTCCTAAGATGTTGAGAGCCAGTAACAGCTAGGGTGATGACATAAATGTTTTCTTGTAGAGCAGTAATCCTGGAAATAAAGGATACATTGAACACCTTTAAAAGAAGTTTTGGTCCTGTACTTCAAGGACATGACTTACCTTCTAGTGGCATTAGAAAACAATGTTCTTTATATGAAATCAGTAAACCAGTTCTGTGGGGATATTGGAGGGGGAAAGGCTGTTAATAGAAACTGAAATTAGTTGTTTTCTCCTGTCTCCATAAGATGTAGTAACATTACATACCTCCACCTCTCGACATGCTACTTTGGTTTTTAGTTGTAAAAGCCCTGAAAATACAGGTGCTGCAGGTCTTAATATTTCATATGTGTTTCTGCGTTAAGTAATTTCAAAGCAATGTGCATCTTCTGACCTAATGCCCTACTGCTTGTTTCCTGCATAGGTTGTGGACGGTACCCCATGTAGCCCTGATTCCACCTCTGTCTGCGTGCAGGGGCAGTGCGTAAAGGCTGGCTGTGACCGTATGATAGGATCCAATAAGAAGTTTGATAAATGTGGTGTCTGCGGTGGCAATGGATCCACTTGCAAGAAAGTATCTGGCACACTTGTTAGAGCAAAGTGAGTATGCGACTGCTGCTATTACTTTGTTCTGGTGAATGTTTTGTGGGTGTAAGCTTTGGGTTTCCAAGTCAGTGAGATGTTACCCCAGTTTATTCTTTGAACTGAGATTTGATCTGTGAGGGCTGTCTGACTGAAGATAACTTACAGTGAGATCCCAGCAAAAGAAAGCCCCTTACATGCAGGCACACCTCTTCTGTAGCAATAGCATGGGATGTGACTTTGTAAATCTCTTAATCCATTAATTTGATTCAGTCAGCAGCCCATGAGCTTAACATTTTTTGGCTTTAAATGAAATTCAGTCTTGTGCTGAACAGCTTCTTCCCTTTCCCAAGGAAGGGCAAAGAACTCAGTCTTTCTCTTCTCTCTTGAGCAGACCTGGCTACCATGATGTCGTCACCATTCCAGCTGGGGCAACGAACATCGAGGTGAAACAGCGAAACCACAGGGGTGCAAGGCACGATGGCAGCTTCCTCGCCATCAAAGCTGCAGATGGCACCTACGTCCTCAATGGCGATTACACCCTGTCAACGCTGGAGCAGGACATCACCTACAAGGGCAGTGTGCTGCGATACAGTGGCTCCTCTGCCGCCCTGGAGAGAATCCGCAGTTTCAGCCCTCTGAAGGAGCCTCTGACCATCCAAGTCCTCACAGTAGGGGACCTGCCACAGCCCAAGATCAAGTTCACCTATTTCGTAAAGAAGCCCGCACAATCTGGATCAGAGAAGGCACCTAGTAAAAAGAAAGAGTCCTTCAACGCCATCAGGGAGATCATCTCCTCGGAGTGGTTGATCGAAGAGTGGGGTGAATGCTCCAAGTCTTGTGGCTCAGGCTGGCAGCGGCGGGCAGTGGAGTGCCGAGATCCCCGGGGGCAGCCAGCTACCGACTGTGCCCAGGAGCTGAAGCCCAGCAACATCCGTCCCTGTGCCGACGTGCCCTGCCCACAGTGGCAACTGGGAGACTGGTCACCCTGCTCGAAAACGTGTGGGAAAGGTTTCAAGAAGAGACTGTTGAAATGTATTTCTTACGACAGCAGTGTGCTGCCACAAGAAAGCTGTGAGCCTTCCAAGAAACCAAAACACTTAATAGACTTGTGCAACATTACAGACTGTAGTTAAATAGTATAAGTTGGGAAAGCTAATTTTTTAATTTTATTTTATTTTTTTCCTTCAGAACAATGCACTGAAAAAAAGAGGGCTAGAGGCAGCACATGTGTTTTTGCATTCAAAATTCATGGTGAGGATCCATTGAGGTGGGCCAATGCAAATAGCTTTAGGTGGTGTTGCATCCTAAAAATACCCCACCGACTGAAAATTTGATAGGATAGCAGACCCATGTCACTCAGCAGATAAGGCCCAAGGGCATTATAATTGTCTTTTAAGTCAGAAAAAAATAAATGAAAATTAAACAAGACATAAGCAGTGCCCAAAACACATTTAAGCAAACATTCCAGGATTTGGTTATTTCTCCCCTCTTTCAGATTTTATATTGTGGTACTGATCCAAGTCTCCATGTGTAAAGGGGAGTGAAAGGGGAGCAGAAGAGATAGCTTACAATAATCAGACATGGCTTACCTACCTCACAAAAGGCAAAAAACAGGATTGGAAAAGGAGCTTTAACTATGTCATTCATGGCTGCTATTGTTTTAGAGAATAGTTTTATATAAAGCCATATTCTCTACCTGTAGAGAGTAAGAAATACCAAGAACAGTCAGTTAACTCCACAAATAACTAGAATGTTTTTTTGTTTTTTTTCTTTTTTTCAAGTATCTTTGTGTCATCCAATGTACCTCTCCATTTCTCACATCCACTCCATGCCATTGTGGTGACATAGGTAATCCAGAGGCTTGAAAAAGTGGAAATATTCATGGAGCAGGTGCCATCTCTGAATAGTCACTCTTTGTGCCTTCTGCATACCTTATATTGGCCTTTCTGATTCCAGTTTGGTCCTATGACTCTGTCAGACAGGTGGCATTTATGAGCACTTGAGTTGTGCTTTCACATCCAAATCTTTTACCTTACTCCAGCCAATGGAAATTATTTGCATTTGAGTTTAAAAAATGATCAAAGAAATCCCGCTATGAATGGGAACCTCTCCTGTGTAGCCTCTGATGGGTTTATAGTGCTCAAATCACTGATAAGACAGGAAGACAAAGCTGAAGGATAGCAGGTCCATCCGCAGCAATAGGCCAGCATTCACGTAATTAACATTTGTGCAAGTCCATAGACAATGAGAGAATATGGCTTTCCATATGTATATAGTAAAATATATTACTATAGATTTTATATACTTTATAAGTATTTTCTATTTCTTTCCCTTCTGGGAAGGGTTATAATTTGTAATAAATGCATCTAATGAGCATATTTATTTTTATACTTCTTGTTTAATGTGATCTTCTAAGTTATCGCTTTTTTAAAAGGACATTTAACAAGGATAGAGTATTTATACAGTGTAATATGTTACTAGAGGTAATAAATGAACCCTATAAATTTTGGAAATGGAGTGTCTTTTTTTTTTTGCTGGAGTAAAACTATTCCATTGGGTCGAAAGAGCTTGAAATGTAAGGCAAATGTTACAAAAAGAGCTAAACCACATTTTTCAAAATGACTGGTAGCTTAGGCTACTAATTAACTGCATTGGTGAAGGGGTTTGGAAGACTCTACCCATAATGTCAAATACCATGTTAAAAGAAGTAATTTTGTATTTTATTACTTAACCACTAACAGGGTGCTCAGCACTGTTGTTTCATCTTGTAAAAAAAATGGAGTGCAACTAGACTGATGCCACTGGTTTTAATAACTGCTTACAGAGGGAGCATTGCTGTCAGTGGTGTTTATAACCAACAAAACACATGCAAAAGTGGCAGCTTTACCTGCTTCACTTAACCTTACTCTACTGGGAAAGAAGCATTCAGCATTCAAACCCATTAACTATCAGCCAGAGGTTTCCCTCACAAATTTCTGGAGGGCTTCCTCATCATGCTTTTCTAATTAGAAGTGCTGTGTGAATGAGTTGTTCCAAAGCTGTTGGCAACACGTATTACAATGTTAAAATACATATTAAGTGTCAAGAAACTGATTTTTACTCTCATTTCTGATCTCATGACCAGTGCAGTCAAGGAAAAATCTTCTGTTTAACTCAATAGAATTTTTGCCATGGAATTTGAGACATCAGTCATTTATGAATACTTTTGGCTTTGGTCATGTAAAAATCTATTAAGACTTCCTTTGCCAATGTTTGGGCTCTGTCTTGCAGAAATAGTTCCCACTTTATTCCATGGATAAAATCCTGGTCCCTCTAGAGTACACAGAAAAATTCTCATCATGTCACACTTCATTGAGCATTACTTTGACATGCAAAAATACCAGGAAACATTTTACTTCTAACTTTATTTAGAAGGGAGGCCCATCACTTCCTGGCTTTATAAATACTTACAAGTATATATGCAACAAATAATTATTTGTAAATATGTATATATACACGTGTTTTTATACAGCAGGCTACAATTAGGAATACAAACACTTCAAAGAGAAAAAAAATACACATTTTTATGTGGATTTTATGCTGGTTTCCTTACTCATTGTAGACTTCATATCCTAACACATAGCTGAAACATTTAAGAGCCCAAAAAGTTAGAATCCTGGAACTCCCTGATCCTGTGATATCTGCAGAGTTGGTGAGGTCCCATGGCTGGTGGGTAATGGTGATTGCCCAAATTTGCTCACAACATTCAAGGCTAAGGAAAGCCTGTGGAGAAACAGCTTGTCCTAGACCTACCATGTCAATTAAAGCAAGCCCAAGGTGCTGACATACTCTAACATATTGCAGTAGTGCTTAAGGAGGCTCTTGGGAGAGCAAAACAGTGTTTTACAGGCACTGCATTTCATGCTGAAGGGAATTTGGATCCAATCAAATGCAGAATGCAGCAATTCCGCCCCCCCCCCCCTGCTTTTTNCCCCCCCCCCCTTTTTTTTTAAATAAAAGGTGTTGAAGTGTTCTGCATTTCCAAAATGCATTGGCCTGCATTATCTACATTAGGTCAGTCAGACCCGTGGCTAATTTGAGCTAAGTGAGGAGTCAGAGACATTTGCTATTTTACAGTAACAAATGGCAACGACAACTTTTTTTTCTTGTACTCTTGCAAATGACAGCTTAATAAAATAAGTGATGAACTAAGAAAAAGTTATGATAGCCTATTTGCTATGGTGGCATTAATGTCTTTAGAGCACAAACATAACATCAGAAAGCCAACTCGTTACCCATATTTGTAGCTCAGCTCACCAAGACTGCATTTCCAAATCATAGCTTACTGACTACGTACTTTCCTTTGACTAGACAGCTGGATCTGTTAACACACAGGTTCATGAAATTTGATGACTAAAGTTAGTGTGAGCAGAGGAGTGATTAAGAGTGCATCAACTAGCAAAAGAAAGATGGAGACCAGTAAGAAACATCTGAAATGATACATGGTCCAGGGAAAGTCTGGGCATAACGGTAAGTAACATACAGAAGTGGGAACCAGGAAAGAAGTAGTCCCTCACTATATGAAGGAGATTTTGCTGCTGGAACATCTCCAAAGAAGGGCAACAAAGCTGGTGAAGGGTCTAGAGCACAAATGTTATGAGGAGTGGCTAAGAGAACCGGGGTTGTTTAGTCTGGAGAAGAGGAGGCTTGGGGGAACATTTTCACTCTTTACAACTACCTGAAAGGAGGTGGTAGCAAGGTGGGGCTCTGTCACTTCTCCCAGGCAAGGAGTTATAGGACAAGAGGAAATAGATTCAAGTTGTGCCAGGGGAGGATAAGATTAGATATTAGGAAGAATTTCTTCACTGAGAGAGTTATCAGGCATTGGAACAGGCTGCACAGGGAGATGGTGGAATCACCATCTCTGGAAGTGTTCAAAAAACATTGTAGATGTGGTACTTGGGGACATGGTTTACTAGTGAACATGGTAGTGTTAGGTGGATGGTTGGACTCGATCTCAGAGGTCTTTTCCAACCACAGTGATTCTGTGATTCTGTATTTTTAATAGAGCTGGGTTATAGGGAACGTGCTCCGAATAATGTTTTAGTTATGCAGTGCAATGAGCAAAAACCAGTGGAGCACAGTTAAGCTGTGCAGCAATCAAGATCACACTCAAACTCATCCTCTGCACTGAAAGTCTGGCAATTTATAGTTTTTGTCCCAAAGCACTGGATAGTTAGTGCGTGTGTGTGCAATCATTACTCTGAGCAGGATGTGCAACACTTTATTACTGGCTCATAAGGCATGCTCTCAGGAGCAGAAGTGGCACTGAAACTTATGTGGGGTGAGCGTAAGAGCTGGTGCTTTCTGCGAGCCCAGGCTTGACCCAAGGCCACTGGTTCCACTGACATCCTAATGGGCTTCAGACCCTAGATGAAGATTGTTGTTTTCAACCAGGTTGTCCTAGCTTGAAAGGTCAAGTGGGAGGCTTCTAGTGCCTAGCATTTCAGCTGAGGAGAACCTCACATCAGATTTGAGCGAAGTTTTTCTGGCTTCCTCCCAGGTTCTGAGAAGTCAGATGCTCTAACCTGTTTTTTTTTAACATTTGTATGTCATAAGATAAATCAGTTTAGTTGAATAGCGTGGGCTTGATATATGAAATCTGTGTCTTCAAATATTTTCAGAGGTGTGGAGAGAGGCAGGTATCTAGAGGAATGAAATCTAAGTACCCTTGGTTTGCTTGCTTTCAAGGCTGAGTGATCTTCCAACTCTTGGTAAGGCTAATTTCTCTCACTTGGAAGAATGGGGCAAATGAAAGCAACATAGTAAGTAGTTCTTTCCATTTCAGGCACCATGAGATTCAGGGAAAAACTCTCTGCAGCCTCTCAGTGCTCTTAAAGAGCTTGATGTCAGGACAGAAGTCTAATCAGAGAGCTAGATCTCCAGACCACAATCTTCAGACTTCACCATCTAAGTTAGAAACTAACTGGGAGTCCAAAGAGGGAAATAGTTACACTAGAGAACTACCTTCTGGGCTAATCAGATGTAAAAATGTGATCTCAATGCTGAGTCAGCACTGTAAATGGTGCTACTAGAAAATCTGAAGTAGCTGTTTTCCTGTGGCACTGTTAAAATCATAACTGTTATTTACTGTTATTAACAGTAAGCGGGGGAGAGGGGGAACCCAGCATGTGATAGGGTTCTTAAGCTGCTGCATTCTCTTCTTTTAAGTCCAATTGTTGTTGTAAAATCAAGAGATATTGATGCTGCTCAAATAACTGTTTTGGCACTGATTGTAATACCTGTGGTTCAGCAGTTGGTTCTGTTTGAGCTTCCAGAATAAAGATACAATTCTATTAATCTAATATGGAAAAATCCTAATGTTCTCTAGAGCTGCTATATCCTTTAGCAACTGATGCCTGCATTTCAGGACCATCAGTTGCCTGAGTATATTAGGAACCATAATTTTAATGTCAGGACACTGACTTAGAGAATAAAGAACCCAGAGTTATGTGTATGAGCAACACTCTGATTTGCCAGGCACTTGCAAAGCTGGCTTTTCATCTTCTGAAATGCAGCTCCATATAGCTTGTAAAGTGGCAACCAGATACCTTCATTTGTAGTTTCACAGCAACTTTCATTCAAATCAACGTCTCCAAGCACTGTATATGTTTCAGTAGAAGTTTGGCACACTTGGTACAGAAAAACAAGCCAGACCTTTGCTTTTTTTCATTGCTGTGGGTAAGCAGATGCAAAGTAATGTGATTTGTTTAATGTTGTAGGAAAAATAGGTGATATGGACAATGTGGGGGGAAATTTTACACAAAATATTTTAGCCTGCTAGCTAGATTAGGGAATGGAGAAGAAAATACTCTAAAGAAATTCAGAAAGGCAGCTTCAGAAGAATAGCCCAGACTACTCAGCAAACACTCCCAACATAATGTCTGGCTTCTGCCCATCAGCTGGCTATGAAATCGCTTGCAGAGCTTTGCTTCTACAGCGTGACGTTGTTCTGGGCCTTGTGCACCTGGGAAAGTTTCTCATTGCGTTTTGTAGTTGCAAACATACCTACCAACCACTGTTTGGAGTAAAGATCAAATTCTGTGTGATATGGTCATGACTGCTTTGTCCTCTAGGGAAAGAGGGTGTGATTAGGTGAAAAAGTTCCCTAGTAAAGGTCAACCAAATGTAGCAAACAAATCACCCGCCCCACACCCCCTCAAAAAACAGAGACAAATCCCTAGGACTTGTCTAGGCTACAACAGAAATAAGCATTCAGCTCTAGCCCTCATTTTGCATAAACATTTGCATTTTGTCCCATTTTGCACAGAGTGCACTCTTCTAACGTGGAGGCAGAAGAACAGACCAGGAGATTGCCACCTTTCCTAGCAGCAGCCACTTGATAGCTCTTCCATGGCAGCATCAAACCCTGGTGCTTTCCTAAAGCAGCAGCTACAAACATGTATTCATGGTTGATATTCCCCCTCAAACACAAACCAACCTATATGGTTAGAAGGGAAGTCAAAACATATTTAACAGGTTCACAATAAGTGGTGCTATGAAGATGATATCCTAATAAATGCTTGTGCTCTAAAAGCCTGGGGCAGGCTAATTATGCTGGAGGTGAAAGTAGCCCTGTTTGAACTCACACATCTATTTTAGGGTACCAGACAGTGTAAGAGGGTCTGGTGCAAAAGAGATTCAATGTTGGGCAATAAAGGCACAGCTTCATATAGACCTTTCGCCTGCAATCTTGCTACATGTGCTTGATAATTTCAATGTGATAAAGGATAATCCTTTGTCATATTGCAGCCTAGGACCATAAACTAATGAGACCTCAGAGGCTTGGATAATATTTAATTTTAAGCATCCCAAATCTAAGTTGAACCAGTGCAAACTCAGTCACCTCTAATATACTGCACTTTTGTGGAAGAATGCTACAAAACTAATTTGACTTCCTACCAGCTGATGATTCTTTCCAGATATTCCATTTGAAAATTAATATTTTGTATAATATTAGTTGCACTCAACTATATTTTCCTACAAGCACAAAAAGTTGCTGCTTGTTCTTATATAGTGGGAACAATTGCAGCTAGGGGAAGAGAAAAGTCATATGGTAGAGATTACAATCAGGCAAGTTGAAAGCAGTGGCCATTTTAATTGTACACCAATACATTTTTCAGTATAACTAAGATAATATGCCTGTCTTCGCCAAAACAATTTACTGAAGATGAAATTAAGGATAAAAAAACCTTGAAATTCAATTACTTGGATTGAAAAATTCTCTGTCAAGCAATACATTAATGGGGAAACTTTTATATCTTTTTCATTCTAAGTGAAAACAAATGCCATCAAAAATATGAAGCTTTCAAACAGTTCTCTTCTGCTCTAATTATTCTATTAACTTCAGTTTTCTGACAGCCAGGTTGGAAAAAAAAAAAGGATGCTGCAATATCGAGAAAGAGGGATGCTCAGACAGCACAGCTGAGCACATCTTAGAAATGGCTTCAAAGTTGCATAGATACTGACCACATCCTCCTAAAGTCTGTACTTATATTTCTCACACATATGATCCACTTTTGTCTACCAAGAGCTCTGAATAATTAACTTAAGCAGAGAAAGCATGAAGTACTCTTTAAACTGAGTCACGAAACTGGCCTTGACTGTAGCTACTTTAATAAAAGAAAGATGTCTTGTGGGTACAGCTCTGATTCAGCAGGACACTGGAACACATGCTTACACTCATTGTGATTTAGCACAGCTCTGGTTAAACCTGAGAGAGAGAAAAGAAAAGCTTACCTTCTTCTCTTTAATCTAGATCTTCGTTATGTGTTGAAGTAACTCCAGAGGCCCAACTTAAATTAGAAGGTTTTCATAGAGATAAAACTGCATGAGGAAGGGAAAGGGAAAGGGAAAGGGAAAGGGAAAGGGAAAGGGAAAGGAAAGGAAAGGAAAGGGAAAAAGGACTTTTGTGGAATTGTTAATTGTGAAAACTTTTGAAACATATGTTGGAAATTAGATTTCACAATCAGGCCTGGGTAGATTTAGAAGTGAATTAAATGCAGTGTAATGTTCATCTCCTTTTTCTCTCCCAGTGAAGCAATACACACATTTGGGGATATGCTAAAATAATGAAGACTGATGTTTTCCATTTCTCATTATCCTCCTGCTGGAACAAGTGCAGAGCACAACACAGAAGCACTAGAGGGACTCAGCTGCCTTTGATGAATAATAATAATGATAATAATAATAAAGATTTTTAAAATCCCTCTGCACATGTTTCTTCTTGATTCTTTTAATTTATGGTCTTATTTATTTGCACTTTTAAAGGAATATTTGTTGAAGTCAAAAAGGAGAGCCCCCAGAGTGACATCTGAATTCAACTCCAGCTGGAGTGGATCCAAGGGGACACTAAACAGCTGCCTGGCAGAGAAGAAAGTCAGAGGCTTTAAAGAATATAAATGTTAAAATCCTGCATAAAATAATTTTGAATCTGATATAAGCTAGCAAAAGCCAGACAGTTCAGAGCTAATGCTTCCATTTGCATAGGGACAAAAATTTGTATAAGCCTGTTTCCAAAGCTCAGTCTGAAGTAATGGATATTACCCACATTAAGGACATTGGCTTCGGTAAGGCTAAGTCATATACTTACAACTTATTCCAGGTTTTAAATTAGATTCCTGCTGGTCTGACTTTAAAAATCAGGAGATTGATATTGCTTAGGTCTGTGCCACAGATGTTCTCAAGCACTGCATGACTGCTTTAACTGCAAGGAATGAAAGAGCTCCTGCCTTTGGAGTGCAGAACAGAGGAAGAGGAGGTAGAGACTGCCACATTCCTGCTGAAGACACCCTGGGTGCTGAGGAGGGCAGGAGAGGAGCTTTGTGGTTGGGCTCTTCTACTGGAAGATAAGCACTTGAGAGTTTCTGGATGAAAGCTCATGGACAATATTTTCTGGAAATTTGACAGGAATGCAAGCACTTGTAACAGTCTCTGGGTTGCTTACAGCAGTATGGAAATTTCGCTTTCTAGTACTGAGAGGGACATGTAAAGACTTGAAGGAGAAGATGAAGATGTTGGCAACATTAGATAGTTTAAAATAAGCTGGTGACATCATCTTGGTGCCAGCTGTTCTTTGGGATTTTGCAAAGCAGCCTCCCTAGCCAGGTTCCCTTTTCCCCAGCAGCGAGTACTGACATTTCCCTTGGGCTCCAGGGCTGCTGCTAGGCTGCACACCAGTTGAAATCCACTCCCTCATGGGGCCAAGCACAATCACAAGCAGCCTGCAGCCAAGGTGAAGCTTAGAGCTACTGAAATAAGCTGTGTGTTTGGCATCATTGATTCTGCACTGGTTTCTCTTGAGACATTCTTGCTTGTTCAAAGAACAAAAAATAAAACCAGAGTTTGCACACTGCATTCACCACAGATACTAGGAGAGAGCTTCCCATCAGAAATGGTTGATCAGATAACTGCAGACTACCTAACATGGAGCAACACAGCTGTCTATAAGGATGAATAGGGCATATCTTCCAAGAATAGAGATAGCAGGTCGCAGTCATTCAGCTCAAACAGCTTTGCAGTGGCAACACTACAAGGGACCTTGTCAAATCAGGAGGAGATGGATCTCAAGCAGAGATCTGGTTTAGTAAGTTGGCTCAAAGAGGAATGCTGTGTCAGAGAACAGAAAATACAATTTTGTAAAGTCACTGTATTTATTGTCCAGGTGTATTCATCTGTCAGTTCTTGAGGGCACTCAATTTCTTTTTAATATCAGTGACAATGGAAAGTTTTTAGACAGGACTGGGGTTGACTTGGTGTTCTCCAGACAGCTCCAGCTCTGCTACCATGAAGACCACCTGGCCTGTTGAGAAGTGGTGCTGGGAGCCGTGTAGGGGAAAGCGAAAATATGGTGGAATTCTTCAGCATCAGGAAGATGGATCCTACAGTTTGCATTCAATTTCAGTTGGATGCCAGGAAAGTGCTTCAAAGAATGAAAATCATTTGCTACTCAAGACCTAAACTAAAAGATAAGTGTTTGGCACATACATTTTTGTGACTCTAGAGGAGAATTTTTAACTTAGAGGCATGCTGCTTAGCTGCTTTTCCCCACAATTCACGTGGCCATGGCGTTTTCCATCTACCTGAGTATCTAACATCTTAAATGTCAAGTGGCCTAAATCCACTTCATGCTATCCTTCAGTGGAGCCTGATGTATGCTGTAGCCAGCAGTTCTCTTCTTTCTTCAGCTCTGCCTACGCATCTGACTAGTGAGAGCTTGTTTGCTTTTGCTAGGGGCTGTTTGACAGACTCACGCAAGACCTGCCTAAGCAAGGCTTGCTCTTAAAAGCATTGCTGGCATAGTAATGTCATTGAATAACATGGAAAAGAAAAACACAACCCAGTTTGTTATAGCTGTAAAGTAAAAAATTCCTAATGATATGCCTGTATGCTGGGCTAGGTCCTTTATTGTATTCTGAGAACTGACCCAAGTTATACTAACAAGGAAATTTCGTTCATTCATCTAAATCAGGTTTGCACTTTCACATGTACAAAAATAGCTTTGCTGGTTACAGCCATGTTGGCAAATCCAGTTACACACAGACAAGCATTAAATAGCTTTTACTTTCTTGCTTGCTTTAGGAAGACAGTCTCCCTCTTCCCATTGGTTTTCGTGTTGAGTAGGATGAAAAAGGAGGTAATAACTTTTCTCTCTACTGCCTCTCCTTGCTGTTCAGTGGCGCAGAAGATCACAAGTCCAGCACTCCAGATGTCACACATCTTCTGTGTCCCCATGGCTGCTTTTAAGTAATTGGGCAATCAGAAACCTGGGGGTGATTTCAGAATATTTCAGGAACTGAGTAGCACATCAGGTTTGCTGATGCCTTCACCAACACCATCTTAATCAACATAACTTGACACAAATAAGGAAGAGTCAGAATTTCACCTCACTTGCCATTTCAGCTGGCTGAAGATAATAAAACTCACACCATATGCTTCTCAGCAGGGTCTGTGATGGAAACACTGACAAACTCTCAGAAGACAAAGCACAGTCAGCAGCACTTTAAAATCTGAGAATGGCAGCATTATTTTTGGAAACAATAAATGCTATTTTTAAACAATTTAATATTACAACCCTTTGAAATCTAATGTGAAGGCAGTGTCATGCAGAAGCAGCAGTTACAGCAGTTTTGTTTAAGCTTAAATTTAACATCAAATAGTCTTTACAGGCAAGCTTTGTTCCCTAGCAGTAAGATGTCTGCACATTACAGATGCACGACTTCTTCAAAGAATTGCCAGATTGTGGGATAACTCTAAGGAAAATTTCACAACAGCGTTTGATTCCTTCCCGATGAAGTGATTTTCCACAACACTTTGCTCTTATAGCATATTGGCAGATGAAGAGAGACTGGGGAATGAAGTGCATTCACTAGTACTACACAGTAACAATAAAGACAAACCTCAGTGTCTTGATGAAGGAGTCCAGCTCTATGGATATTCTTATAACAGTAAAGCCACATGAGTTCAATGAGATTCCCTTTACAAGCTAAGTAAGATTGGTTCATTCCTCTTAGCAAAGTGACAGCAGCAATGTTTGGGCCCAGAACTGTTAAAGTCACAACTATGACTGGAAACACATATCAAGCGGAGTTTGAAATATTCCAGATTCCTCAATCTGTCCAAACTTTATGCAAAGCAAGGATGGCACAGCCACAGGAATAAGAGCGGGAAAATGCAGAGCCATAGCACTTTCCTCCATCACTGGCAAAAAGAGGCAAGTGCCTCTGATAGCTGCAAGAAACCCCCCAGCAGTTCAGGTGGGCTTCCTCCATGCTACAGGTGCAGAACAGCTTTGCTGAGAAGGTGTCCCATGTCACCTGAGGAGGGGAAGTCCTTGGGAGGGGGAAGAAGACACAGCAGCTTCACAGACTGCTTATTCTTCTGAAAGATGAGAAGCAATGGCAGCAGGACTAAGCATTTGGCCCATTTATCAGCTTTGTTAGTTAGCATTTAATTATGGACTATGCCATCTGAGCAAGACCACAGGTTCAGATAAATCTTTGGACTTGGAAAATCTTTTCGTGGGTGGCTCTGAGAAAAGATACAGACAGGCAAAAGAAGCAGTATGGGTCACTATGGGTCAGAGCCTTTTTTTTTTATTGTTTCACAAACCCAAGGGCAGTTCCCAAGGTAACTGCACTGCTTTAGGGGAATGACCATGTCCTCCTTCCCAGCCAGTAGTACATTGGGAAAGCCATGCACATACATGAGCAAGGGTGAGACAACCCAAGCCAGCAGGTTGCCTGCACCTTCCCTGCTCAGTCTATACTGATTAGTTTAATGCGACCCAGGTGGCAGATGCAAGAAATATGCCTTGGAAGAAGAGACTGAGTGGGATATGCTGGCTGCAGCCGTTGAATTAGCTGCAACTGGTTGAATTTGGGTCAGTGGTTTTCTCTTCCTCTCCCTATATAATGCTTTGTAGTACAGTGTTACAATAATGCAGCTAATTACAGGCCAATGTCTGCTGTAAGTGATGGAGGTTAAGGTGTGTTGTGATGCAGTCTTTAATTGCTAAATTCCCTGCCTTTTAGGTACTTATTTTCATAGCCTATGTGTTCTTTCATGTGTATAATACACTGTGAAATGACGTTATTGGTGAGTTTAAGATCAAAAGGCAGACTATTGTTTTAAGAGGCTTTATCAGAAACAGCTATTTTTGAGAGCAGGAAGCTTTCTTTTTTGTTTGAAATGTAAATATCGTGCAAAAGTGTATGTGTTGCAAATGTTAGAAAGGGATCTGAAAGGCTGTTAGCAGGTGCTAAAAGTAATACCAAGTAGCCTATTTGTAACAGCTGGAGTAGAATAAAGATAATTTATCCCTTATTGTTTATATTAATCTACAACTTTTTCTGTCCCAGTACTTGCACAAATAATCAAACATTTTATTTCGATTTTGGTTTTCTAAGTTTAAAATTAGTGAACGTGATTTTTTTTTTATTTGCAAAGGGCTGAGCACATCTTTCAAATGTGATGGGCTCTGCATTAGCAAATGTTCTTGTGTTATTCAGGCACAACAACAGAGCATAAAATCCTGTCTCTCTGCATCTTATACAATAAGCAGCTATAGAATCCAGGATACACAGTTTTCTCTTTCTCCTCATTCTCTTTCTGCATTGAAAAGCTTGCTTGCTTTTGATCTCTTTTTTCCCCCCCGTAGCCATGAAGAGTGCATTTTTCTTGGGCAGAGAGAATGCTAAAATAAAAGGAGAGAGAGCATGTTATTTTATAGGATAATATAATGTTTTGAAATAAAATTCAAACTCTGTGTTGAAACTAAAGATGAGTTTCACTTCAAAATCAATGAGATACTGCTAGTTCCTTCACTTCACTAGAAGAATTAAGCTTTCGTTACTTTTTTTGCATCTTGACTAATACCACCTCATGCTTCACTTTCTCCCATTCCTGAAAGGAGAAGATATATATTCATTATTTAGCTCTGTACTCTGTAACCCTCTTCCTCCTCCAACACTTACAATAAACAGTTGGTCAGACTTTACCATCACGTTGAGTTTCCGATGACCAGATCTTGCTTTAGTCAGTGAACACAGCTGAAATCTAGGATCTTCACACCTTCCCAGATATATATCTAAGCTTTCATATTACTGCCACTACAGAAAATTCACTTGCTCTTGCAGTTTCATGCTTTTGGACATGAAGACAGAGCCATTCTCACACAGTTACAGTTTGGAAAGCAAGTCCTTTCAGTCCTATTGTCCATATCAAAACAAAACAAATGCAATAATGGCCTGCTAGATATATTATTTATACCAGCAACTTCAACAAGCTGTATCTGGTCAGATTCATGTCAGGTGTCCTCAACACCAGAGAAAACAGTTTTCATTCATATTGGAACTAAGTGAAAATGTTATTGATATTGGGTTGGTAGTGTTTAGTAAGGGGATAAATTCTGATATTGCTTTAACATGATTAAGGTTAACAGTCTGGGGGATTACTGGGACATCTGAAGTATCTATAGATTTATTTTTTAAATTTATCTACTCCTCTCACCAAAGTCTTTCCTGGTGAAAAAAGCCCAACCTAATGCGGTGGAAGATTCAAACAGTTTAGTTTTCTATCACATAGTCCACACAATATTAATTTGCATCTCTACAGTTTCTGTAAATTTTTAGATGACCAGGCATTGCTCAATACTATTTCTAATAGAAATGGAGTAATAAACTGTCATCTTGGCTTGTTGGAATAAGAATACTAGTAAGGACTTCTTAGAAGAGGAAAACTGTCATAACAGCAAAGAAACTCAACAATGGTTTAAGTTAACATAAAATAAGGGTGTTGATTAATTTGTAGGCTGCTTTTCCTTAGGGTGTAAGGGCAGTTTATGAGGCACAAGATTTAAGAGACAGTCATTTCCAGTTATTGATGGGAAATATTCAGAATATGGCATTCTTTCTTCACATCTCTTATACAGCTTGAAACTGTTATTTTATGGGTTTTTTTTCTGTTTGTTTCTGTTCATCACTGTCCTTCATTTCTTGCTGACCTCAGTGGCCAAATGGTGTAAAGGTGGGATGAGAGAAGCTGGACTCCAGAGGTCAGACACCTTTGTGGATGTCCTTGCTCCCTTTTCTCCCTTCGCCCATTTTTCTATCAATGATCTAGAGTTGTTACATTACTTTTTTGTTTTTGCAAAACATCTGAAAAGATTTGTAGTAATAGAAACTCCTTTAGACTCTCAAATCTCCACTTAGAAAATTACAGACTTCAGTGAGAAAATCACATCATTTACAAAATACCATTCATAGCAACTCCTTATTGTCTGAAGTGCTGGTTTCATTAGGATTTTGAAGATAATAGTTGCCAATCAGAAAATCTGATGAATTTCCACAAACTGCATTTGTTTTTTTATCAGATGATAGAAAATGTTATGGTCTGTAGAGGGAAAAATTCCTTGAACCTTTCCCCGTTACCTTTCCAAACCTCACCACTTCTCATGTCCAACTCTACTTCTGGACACATGTTTGTATTTTGTGATATAATGTGAGAATAGTTGTGGTCATTACTCCGCCTGGGTGAATTTCATGGTAATTAATGTTTGGGGTTTTGTTTTTAAAAGATAAGTTGCCTAAGGGGCTGTATCTATTTATAAGTTATCCTCTACTCCAGACTTCCTAAAATGATTATCATGTGAAAAAAGTGCTCTGTTTTTGATGCAGTAGCCATCTGCATTAGGGGAAAGGTTTGTATTTATGCATTTCACATCTAGTTCCTGAGCTAGCTTAAGGATGTCATACACAAAATAAATAATTAAAGTATCTTTTTAAAGGACTGGGAGAGTAAAAGTCTTCACTGTTAGGTAACCCTGGGAAAAAATTTCACGCAAATACAAGGAAAAGAAATAATCTTCAATCCAGAGCTTTACATGTTCAAATTATGCACTCAGGGGACTCACATATGCAAAACACACTACAGTAAACTATTAATCTCAAGAAAGCACTATTCTTGGAGGGATTGCAAGACTAGACTTGCAGTGGCTGATACTTTCTGCTCACTTCATTCTTAATTTCTTCTAGACAGAAGATGTGTATGCTAGCATGTAGATGGCACTAAAAAGACTGAAGAGATGAATTTGGCTCAGTGGAATGCAGGCTTGGTCAGCACAATATTGCTGTACTTGAATGCAACTTCTCTGAGCACGCTAAAAGCTATAATTCTGTTGCTAAGGATGTAACCGATTTCAGGCCTAAATTGTGGAAAAAAACACAGATATGGGGTTTGTAAGACCTAGGAAGTGGTGTGCACACTCAACATAGCACTTTGCTATATGTATCAATCCATTGCAAAGATTTGATTATTCTGGTATGTCTGATGGTGTTTCTAGTCAAAGTGCAAAAGGTAACAGTTCCCATAATGTCTGCCTAATGTATTTAATCTGAGCTTGCTACAAGAGAAGTCCTACATGTTTTATGATTAAGTTCTTTCTCAATTATTGTAAGGCCAATGGTGGCATCCACAAAACAGTAGCCATCAGAAGGCTATTTGTTACTGTAACAGGCTGTATGTTTTACTTCAACAAAAAGTCAGCCCAATTTTAGGGGCTACTTATAGCTGTAACTAAAAAATCTCATGCATTGCCTAGGAAGCAAGTGGGAAAGATGACTAGGACATATATTAAAAGATAAACAGCATTCAATGACATTTCCCAAATAATAAGAGTCAGAGAACACCTCTATACTAGGCTGCCTGTCAAAAAATAACCACCCAATATAAATGACAAATGTCAAATAAGCTATGGCACAATAGTCTGCACTACAAGAGTGTGGCACCTCAACCTCTCACTCTCAAGAGAACCAAACTTATTTCTAAAGACCTCGTCTTATCAACATTGCAAACTTTCAGTACTAAACCATGGCATCTGTTGTATATTATTGTTTCGTTCTTACAGCACAATCAATACTCTAATCTGTTATGGTACTTTCAGATTAGTGTTATTATTTTCACAGTAAGCAAATAGCAAAAATGGAGAGGAAATGGAAGAAGGGAAGTGTTCCACAGAGAGAAACATTTCACAAACAGCAGTAGATCATCCAAGCATGCCCTCTGCTGTGCTTCAGGAAAACAAGTCATTAACCAGATGTTTCAAATTGTGTTATATATAAAAGAGCATATTGAGGAAAATGTGTTTAATGCTAGAATACTCATCTCTCTATTGTAAGAACACTAAATGTGAAACATGAGCTAGCTTAAAAATATTTAAATGTATCCTATTTTACCTATGCAATGTATTGCTACATCTTCCTCAATGTATTATTTTTATTTTTCAGGATCTGAGATGTTTAGGTTTGCTACATTTTTTTATCAGTCAAAAATTACCTGATTCCTCTTTCTCATTTTACTCTCTCCCTTTACTGACTTCAATTGTTTCCCTTTTTTCCTGTTATGATTGTTTTAAGTAGGTAAGAGATGTGGACACATAAAATAAATACTTGGGTGAGTTGTTGAAAGATAGAGACCTTCCATGATCCCAGCATGCACAAATGGAGAAGACTCCAGACTGTGGAGGTTATCGACAGGGTGCTGCTACACTGAGTTTGCTAGAAGCAAGAAAACAAAGGTGCATTTTAAGATAAATCAGTACAAGAAATGTGAGTTGGAGCAACTCCTCCTTATTGCAAGAGGGGAGAAAAAGAGGCCAGTATGAAAGCTGCCAAAGAAGTGGGAACGTTATGTCTTGCAAATCAAGACATTACTTAGAGCACTGGCCCTAAATAAAGATTATTTAGGACACTGGATTTTTGGTCTGTGATAACTGAACACAACATTTTTTGCATCCAGGCTTAGTTGGAATAGAGGTTGCAGTCCTGTGCACACATAGCTTACAGCACCACTGATCACATTGCCCAAGTAACAAGCAAATTATTACAGTGCACAGCAAAACCCACAAAGTCTGTTTTCATGTAGATCTGTGTCTTGAAAGTGAGCTCCCCTGTATCCTCTGACATTTGATAAAGACAAATAGAAATTCACAGTGTTTTTCTATATACTACACACACTGCAAGAGAGTGGAGAACAAAGAAGAGAATGTTTAATATTAATTTCACTTCTCAGAGTGCCAAAGTGATTTCATAAAGAAGATCACCATGTTCTCTTTGAGCAAAATATCAACTCCCACCCATGAAGGAGATGGGCATGGTAGGGGTCTTGCATGCAAAGAGGCTCAAAGCAGTGTCTAGCCCTCATTCTCCACGGTCACTTGTGAAGTGATGTTGCAGTGACATCAGAATACGCATGCTGAAGAGAGGCTGGAATACAAAGAAAGCCTGTATAATTGCTGTAGAGGTGTGCTGAAAGAACTGTGCTGAAACTGAAGAGACAGACATGTGGTAATAGTCCTGACCCAAAGGGGCCTCACCCTGCCTGGGAAAGACGCAACTCCAGTTGAAACTGGAGGAGTAGAATAGAGTGGTAGCAGAGCAGCTGGAGGCATTACCAAGTGTCTTCTTGTAACACTGTGCCAGCTCAGTTCTCTTTTCTCTTAATCTTTTATTAGCCTTTCCTGAAAAGACATTACTCAAAATATGGCTAACTTCTCTTGAAGTAATAAACTTTCCTTTTGGCTATATGACTGAAGTAGAGCACTTGGGGTTTGTAAATTTTCAAGAGCTGGCTGATTTGCATAGGCCTGTTATTTCTTATAAGCAGAGCTGGCAATGCTGCTAATAGTTTCACTTGGCCAAAAATTTCCCTTGTAAAATCCTGTTTCTGCTAGGGCAAATCGTTTTTCAGTGCTCTGAAATTTCTTATGCCAGGCTTCTGTCTCATGGTGAGTACTTGCAATTTTATTTTACAGTTTTTGATATGTTTTTTAACATTACTGGCCACCACCAAAAAAAGAAATTAAAAATATTATAAAACTAAACTAAACTAAAATAAAATGTCATCTGTTCTCAAGACAATTGTGACATGATGCCTTTTTCCATGTCCCTCTGTTCTTACAAATGTTATACTGGGACAGGGCAAGATTGTCATGCTTTGTAGCAGCAATTTGACTTCTGGACAGGGAGAGCTGTGCATGTCTCTGTGGAATAACTGCGTTGTTCATTAAATTTTGCCCAAATGTGGTTAAATGGATAAGCCTTTGAAGTATCTCTTTTCTACTATGCTAATTTGAAACTCATTAAGGTTTCTTGGTGAAAGCTCTGATGCTACATCTCTGTGGGCTTGGACGTTCAGGGTTGATGCAGCATTGCATCCAGCAGTTTCCAGGGATGCTGCAGCAGCAGAGCCAGGGCTGGAGCAGCTAGTGATTCTCCTGGGATTTACAATCCTTCTGTCAGCCCTGGGACCATCTAGCCTCAGCATGACAAACACAGGCATAGGCTGGGTCAGTGAGTCCTGGGGAAGAAACAGAATAGAGCCTGATTTGACTGGGGAAGGAGACTGAGATTTCTGTAGCTCTCATCCAGGGAGTTCTACTTTTTCTGACTCAAACAAAGCCTGTAGGCTTTGAAAAGATTTAGAATTCAACAGACACTCTAGAATTTTAGAAAATGAGGATAAAATCATCAATTTCTCAAACACAATTTGACTATATCTATCACAGTTGCAAGGCAAACTTTACAAGAGAAACTTTATTGATCTTTGAGGTTAAGAAAGGACCCATGAGGCTTTAGAGTGAAGGACAGAAGTATGAATATTCAAGGCAATGGCTCACTTCAACGATGATGCTAGTAAATTCTCATAAGTCTATTGAAGTCCACTGCCCTTACATGGGTGTGGCAAGGGAAGAAAGCTGTCTGAGGTAAATATAAATATAAATCACTGAAGAGAGGGCAGGCTGAATTCAAATGTTTTCCAACATACTCCAAAGATACACATAAAAAAAAAAAATCTAATCAATCTGTATCATTACATTAGAGAAAACTAAACCATACATTTGAAGACATTCATAGGCCTGATGGAGAATTTGTGCAATCTGGCAGTTTACCATGGATTAATGCCCATGGTCGTTGCCGTCCCAGAAGACCTAATGATCGATGTCTGAGGTATTTCTTTGCACATTAAACAAGTGCAGTGGTACTTCTAAAAAATGGCAAATGTGAGAGGATAGAGTCAAATTATTTTGGGGAAGGAACTTAAGATTTACTTAATATCTGTTTTGTTGGGTTTTTTAAAAAAGGAAAGCAACAAGATCACTATGTTAGAAGGCGTTTGGGGAAAAAAATGCTTGCACTAAAGGAACCGATGGAATTATTAGCAGGTATAGGACTTGGGCTGTCAGAAAAACCCTAATGTTTGCCTGAGGTCTGTTCAGCTGGTCACCTTAGACAGTGCTACCATTTGCCCTGTGACACTTCCCATTCTCCCAGGCAACATCAATCCTGGTGAGAAATGAGTGTAAATCAGTGTCCTCAAAAAGAGAACAATGCAAGAAAATAGGCTTCAGGCACAAATTAGTTTTAATTTAGCTGTTGTAATCTATTGTTTCAGATAACATGGGAACTGCTGTGTTACATAGAGGCCTGATCTATTCTGATCATAGCCTGACTGTGTAACTCACACTGATAAATAGTTTCTTTTATACTAAACATCTGTGGGAAAGGCTGCTTCTCAGGCTGGCCACATGCCTGCTAAATAAAACCCAGAGGAAATTGGCCAAGCAGTTCTGCATGCCATTGTGAGAGAGGTTAAGGTTCAGCAATGACCTCTTGTCCCTTACTCCTTGAACTGATGGGGCTAGATGCACCATGAAGTTGGCATACTAAGTCTCTGCTTTGCTATAGGAGTGCCTTGACCAGTTAGGTTATTCTTTGAAGGGATTGCCTATCATAACTCTGGAAATGTTTAAGGTGGCCAGAGTCCTGCTTTTCCTTCCCCATCAAAAATAGAGATTGCAAAAATACAGTTAAAAAAAAAAGTCATTACAAGTGTTAAAATGCAGAAGCTAGACTGAAATATTTTTCAAGCTGGTTGATTTATGGAAGGGAATTTTATTAATAGTAACTTGCCTGTTATGTAATTGGTTGCATGTAGAAATGTGTAAAATTATAGATCAATAATCTTCTTAAATAAATTTCTTCATCCCCATAACATAACCAATGATCAGCTCTGAAGCAAATCCTAACTATGCTCTAAAGACATATTTTGGTGATGAATGATCCAATTAACCAGACTGCAGAACTCTTCTAAACCTCTTTTATCAGTCTTGATGAAGTATCTTGGTGCTTTCGCAATGTGACCTATAACAAACCTATCAAAGAGACTGCACATTAAAGAAGTCACATTGCGGTATGATTTTGCAGTTCAGTGTTTGATGACAGAGAACAATGCATGCTCAGACACATTCAGTGTAACAGGAAGGATAGAAAGGATTTCAAAGAAGGAAAAAAGTACAATTGTGAACTTAGTGGCAACTCAGACCTCTGATTATTTAAGTGCTTTGGGACCCATTTACCTTTTCATTCACAAGTAAATCCACTGAAGACAGATATGCAATAGCTGAGGCTAAGCTTTTGTATAAATGTTGAGATTATTTGGTGTATATCTCTATGTGATTACTCCCAAAGTTGGGTACATGGAAGTGGTGAGAAATTCTGTTTCATTCAACTTGAAAGATGTAAATAAAATTTAATAGCTTATTTCAAAGAAAGGAGGTCAAAAATTGAGGAAGGGATTGTCTTGTTTGAAGAAAACAGAGATTTTCTTCCCTGCCCTTGTGCAAATTTTCCTTAATGCTTGATATTAGCAAATTGTTTTTCCTGCAGAGAAGTGCAAAGAAACAGAACATTTTAAAGAGGTTATTTATGGAAAGTAAATATTGAAATCCTTAGTGCAAAAGCTTGCTGAGATGCCCGATTTTAAATGTCATTCAAGTCTTAAAAGAAAAATTCTCCTTTATATGTCAGCTTAAATACAGACCAGAGAGGGTTAGGGATACCAAACACTTACCATTACTCATTGCAAGTAACCTAGTAAGAACTCTTTGCTTATGTATGATTGGCAACAAATTTTACCTATATATGTAAAAAGTGGTTCTATTCTAGGCAAAAAAATTTCTAACTTGAGCAGCTGCAGATGATCAGTTGTTCATATCTATGTGTAATGCTTCATTTAACATTTAACAATGTTACCCTCTTTATAAGACATCAGAAAATGCACAGAAATGGGGGTTGTCTTGTCCTTCTCTGCCCATCCTTGTTTTTGTGGGTACAGACCTTAAAAATATTTGTGTTTTTCACCAAAGACAAGCTCTCAGGCAAACAGGAAGAGGGTGTAGTAAAAAGTGAATATAAAGCATATACTGGAACTGCTGACATCCAGAGATTTTATCAGACTTCTCATTTTTTATTATGTCTGTGTTTACAATACACCTATCTATTGCTTTTTCTTTCGTTGCTGTCTTTTGGCACTAGTAAATACTGTATAACATGAGGTATCTTCATGTTGAGACTGAAGATTGTTATGCTACAATTGTTTTTGTTTGTATGTTCTTTATGAATTTCCACAGTTTCTGTCAGATACAGTTGACTTGCAAGTGATGGCTTCAGGAGAACGAAAAACATAAGGAAAACTCAGTCTTTCTCTACATTTGTCCAGCCAAATAGCAACAAAATTCTTCTTCTGTGTGCTTTGTGTAAATCCTTAGCCCAAAATACCTCTACAGTTAACATGTGTGGTCTGAGGATTTGAAAGCAAATCAACTGATACAAAAGCAACAATTCCAACTTCAAAAAAAGTCAGTGATCTGCAGAAGTGTTCACTGAATCCCTTTTCAAGGCTTTCTCATACAGAATATGGGTACTGTAGAACAGGCCAAACCCTCCCAGAGGCTGGAAATAGTTTGGCCCTCTGAATAAATTGCTTGGGTATTAGAGACATTCAGCACTTGGCCATCTCTTAATTTGTCTCTAATTTTTGGCTCAGCCTATTTCTCTATGAACGAAACTATGCAGTCTCCTGGAAACTTTTCGATTTAGATGCAAGACAGGCTCTGTCACAGTCTCTTTCTCTGAAGACGAAGAATTATTGTTAATACTTTTTTTTGTCTGTCTCTTTTGTTCGGACTTAAATAATTTATTCTAGGTTTTGTTTTGTAGTGTGTTTAGCACAGTAGTACCCCAGGCTCAGCTGAAGCCAGCATATAGCTTTGTTGTGTAAACTGAGCCCTGCTCCTTCATTTGCACAGTGCAATTACAAACAACCTGCTGTAAACAGCATTACTACACGGTTAAGTTACTTGCTTCTTAAAAATCACAGTAAAAAGTTGCCCCAAAATATTGTTCACCTTTTTGGCTGAAACCTATCTTCTTGTTCAGTTTTACATGTGCCCTTTTTACCTCAGCAGGAATTGCACTCCGCAACAAACTGCACTAGGAAATGTCTGGAAAAATTCACCTTGATTTTGTTGGGCTGAAAATGATTTTGCTCTCAAGGACGTGAGATATGTGCAGGGCAACAGAGCCATGCTAGGGTAAGTCCTGAGCTCAGACCTTGCGTTACCTTTCATTTTCTAGCAGATACTTTGTTGTTTTCAGGAGGTTGCTGCTACCACTTTAAAAACAAGCATCCCAGGAATTTTCTTTTGAAACAGGCTTCCCCTCTCCAAATCCAATTACACTATTTCAGCTGGGTCATTTTCAACCCCTGCTGCATTTTTGGTTTCTTTACTGAATTTATTAAAAAGCATGGCCCTGCCATGGGGAAAACTAGGGGAGTTGTCACCATGCTGACTCATGGCTCTGCTCCAGTGACCCTTGTGGCTCAGGAGTCTGGCTGCCTCCCTTTGGAAACCACAGGCAGGCAAGAGAGAGGCAGCCCTGCAGGGGCTGGGAGAAGGCGCCAGCTCCCCTTGGCTGGCCAAGGCCTGTCTGGCTCGGCCCACGCAGGATGAAGAGCGACCTGAGCAGACCTTAGCCACCCAGGGATGGAGGGGAGAAGTAGCACACCGGAAGTCCTACACCTCCATTGAGCAGAGCCAGGCTCGTGCCTCATGGTGCATGGCTGCATAACTCACTGGGCTGTTTCCAGGGGTGCAGAGAGGCAGGGATGGCCCTGAACTTCCAGATTCGCCGTCCATGATTCTGGCAGCACCTGAGTCTGGACTGTGCTCTGCATAGGGATAACGACTGGAAGGACTTGACAAGATGGACATTGGGAGAATTGCAACAGGAAAAAGGAAATGGATGGAGGATGTGGAAGTGGGAAACCAAACTTTATCTTTCATCTTGGTTTAGATAATGGAGTATATTTTAGTTTAGCAACAGAAGAAAAAGTTCATCGTGCCAGGTGCCCCAATAACACTACCACCACACCATCCAAATCTTTAAATTAACAAAAGTAATTTGGAGTTGACAACTCATATTGCCCCCTGATTGCCTTTGCATCATATTTGAGTGGACAGCACTGTGTCAGTGCGGAAACATCATTGACACAGATGCTATGAAATGTGTCCCACAAGCAGTGACTCTACAGTGTGACTGTAAAACGGTACACCTGTCTGCTCGAGGTGCATGATGCAGAAGAAAGTACCATCAGAACTGTCATCGGAATTTCATAACAAGTTGTTTCAGTTTAAAAGGAATAAATATACAAGAACTTATTAATTAAAAGAAAAATACCTTCTCTGAAGCACTTTCATACAACTTCCCCCTCTAGCAATGTTACTCTCAAGTGTCAGCGTTTTTGTTGTAGCTATGTATAAAGACTCTCTTGTGATGGGTAGTGAACAAAGACAATAATGAACCATCTTGCCTTCTTCAGAAAAGTGGACATCTGCTCTCAGGACACTTTGTAATACGGTAGAATTAAATGTAATTCCTAGCTTCAAACTAAAGTACAACATAATCTTGTGCAATTTACCTTTTTGCTACCTGCAAATGCAGATTGCCATTATCCATGTTTAAATAGCCATAATTAACATGGATTGAAAAAAAAATACTAAAATCTTAGCTTTGTCTTTGAAGGACTTCTTGGTCTTTCCTAATTTAGCACTCTGGGTAGCCACACTGGATGTTACTGCAGTGCTTCATGCCACTGGGCATTAAGTCCCTGCCTAGCTCTCTGTGAGCTCCCAGCTGCACAGGGGTGACAGTCGGTGCTGCACAGGCTGAGATATTCCATGAGGCTTTCAATAAGCCTGAAGGCTCCACTCGGTTCCAGCAGGACATGTAAGCTGGGAGGATGCCATTTCCCTACCTAGGTGTCTTCTTGCTGAAGCACTCAGCAAATGACTTGTATAACATTTTGCATTGCATCAGAGCTTTGCAGTCAGTGCTTTGTTGTTTGGCAGAAACAAAGAAACAAATCAAGTAGAGAGGCTTTCAGAACTGAAACACTGGTTCATTTCTGTTGTCAAATCCTCTATAAATTTCCTTAACAGTTGTACCACATACAGTGAGAGAGGGTGAAGATATCTGTTTCTGACAGCTATCACTGTTTCTTGCTTCAGCACAATGTTTTATCTCTACAGCTGGAAAAAGGCTCAAAGTTTATAAAATCTATGAATCTGGGTCAGGAAATATTTCTGCTTCTTGCAAGCTTATTTGCCCATCTGATGTATGCTGGAGGTGTTGAGAGAGAGATTTTGCTGCACAGCTGCTAAGTTGCTGCTCTCGGTTCTGATAATGAGCTGTTTGTTGGCCAGGAAGAAAACTCTGGGGCAAAACTGCCACTCAGGCAAGCAGCTCACTCTATTAACTTAGTACTTTCCTGTGCTCCTCTTGTCATGTAAGCTTAACCTGAAGCAAAAGTATACACATCAGAAACTCATATATTCAGCACACAAGAAGGGAAAGGGACATGCGAGACACTGGGAGAATGACTGGTCCATCAGTTTTGGGTAGGGCTTCCTGGTGTTTCATTTCACTGGTTCCCTTTCTTCCTCTCATACTACCACATGGCAGCATGATAAGATTCTCTTTCCAGTAATGCTAATTCTTACACCACAGAGAGACAGATTTGACCTGACCCCTTGCAAATCCTGAAAAATTGTATGTTAAATAGGCCCAGCTGGGAACTGGGTTGGTGAGAAGGAGATAAAAGTTCAGCTGCAGTAAGTGTTTGTCTTAGAAACATCTTCCAGGTCATAAGCCCAGTCCCTAGTGGGTCTGGCACACTCGTTGCTAGGGAAGATGCTTACAGTTTCATCTTCTGAGCTGTGGGGAATAATCCCTGGCAGTTTCTCCTGTTGTTTTCCCAGTGAAAACCACAAGGCATTTTTACATCTGTGTTCCTGAATGTTTAATCCCATCTAGATGTCAATTACATGAGAAAGAAGAGTTAGCAGGTCAAGAGGAGCGAAGTTTTCATTTGCCTCTACACTGCCAGAGTTTCAGGTTTGTGTTGGGCTTAAGAGAGTCAATCCTCAATTCTGTACCATGGAAGCACGTTTTACCACATACAGCATTTATAATTTTCTCATCCCTGGTGTCCTCTGAGATTTTTTCTCATTGTCCCAATCAAGCATTTTCCAATTTCCATCCTAGAAGCAGGTATATTTCACTCCTGAATAAGCTGCATGGTTTATTTGAGTTCATTTTTTACAGCATTTATCTCTTGAGATTAAAAACACAACAGAAGTCAAGATTTGTAATGTTGTTGTGATTATTTTCCTTTTTGTAAATTGCAAACAGTAAATCACTTAGTCTCATTTAATAAATCACAACCCCATGCAACACTACAGGCTTGGGGAGGAGTGGCTGGAAAGTTGCCCAGCAGAAAAGGACCTGGGGCTGTTGGTCGACAGCTGGCTGAACATGAGCCAGCAGTGTGCCCATGTGGACAAGAAGGCCAACAGCATCCCATCTTGGATCAGAAATATTGTGGCCAGCAGGACTAGGCAAGGGATTTTCCCCCTGTACTCAGCACTGGTGAGGCTGCACCTCAAATACTGTGTTCACTTTTGGGCCCCCTTGCTACAAGAAGGACATTGAGCTGCTGGAGCATGTCTAAATAAGGACAACAAAGTTGGTGAAGGTTCTAGAGCACAAGTCTTATGGGGAGCAGATGAGGGAACTGGGGTTGTTTAGTCTGGAGAAGAGGAGGCTCGGGGAGACCTTATCTCTACCTATAACTACCTGAAAGGAGGTTGTAGTGAGGTGTCAGTCTCTTCTCCCAAGTAACAAGTGATAGGACAAGAGGAAATGACTTCAAGTTGTGCCAGGGGAGGTTCAGATTAGATATAAGGAAGAATTTCTTCACTGAGAGGGTTATTAATCACTGGAACAGGCCACCCAGGGAAGTGGTGGAGTCTCCATCCCTGGCAATGTTCAAAAAACATATGAATGTAGTACTTAGGGACATGGCTTAGTAGTGAGCGTGGTAGTGTTGGACTTGATATCTCAGAGGTCTTTTCTGACTGTATCAAATCTGTGATTCTATGATTCTCCAGGCTATCAGTGGAAGCAAGAAAGCTGTACCTCACAACAGTCAAAAGACAGTTGGGATGCTCTTTGGAATTCTGACAACTCAGAAATACCAAATATGAGAAGGATATTTCAGCCCAAACTTCACAGCTGCCTTGCTTTAGGTCATGGAGGATTGCCTGCTATTTTGTGAATGGAATGTCATCCATGTGTATTTCTATGTGTGCCTGGGTCAGCGCTTTTGTTTAGGAGCTTGGACACTGCTTCCAACTCAGAAATAAATAAATCCTTTTGACATTCCAGCTCTTTTTCTTCTTGGCTGTAACTCATACTTCAGATCTGGCAAAAAGTTTTGTCTGCTCTAAAACTACATTTCTCAACAAATAAATTATTTTGTGGTAGAAGTTTGCCAAATTTAGTCGGGACTGCAAAGGTTTTTACGCATTTCAAACCTGAGGAAGAGCCTGTGTGGGCTTTTTCCTGCTTTCTACTGTTCTAGTAAAAGACATGACATCTCTCAACAAGCCTTTCCTACCATTATACATCATCATGGTTCTGTGTCTGCATAGATTATTATGCATGTCTTTATTTCTATAAAGTGATCTGAAAAAGTTTGTTATGCATTTCACTTCAGCATTTTAGAAAAGTGGATTTTTTAAAAAAGATTTAAGAAATAAATAGATGTTGGTTTATTACCATAATCTGTTAGCCTGGGTAAGCAAATAGATCTTGAAAAATCATTCCTCTAGGATGTATATTCATTTTGTGGTTCTCTGCACACATCAGAAAGTTAATATGAGAGCGCTCTTTGCATCACTGACAAGTCAGAGCAGGACCATCCACTTGCCACTGTTAAAATGTTCTGCTTTGGGCAGCAAATTCTTCAGGCAGGAACACAACAGGGGGAATACATGTGTTACCAATTCCTCAAGCATTCTTCTTCTTTCTTTTGTGAATTCTCATCAGAGTTTTTATCCCTCAACAGGTGCAACATTTTCCACTTCTGTTCTCCATGAGGTGGAAGACATTACACATATAATAGGAGTAAGCTTTTGGAGGGAAAGCTTGTTAGTTATGCAAAGCTGAGGAATCTCTGGAGAGCAATGACTTATTCTGTGTTAGTTGAGAAAAGCCAGAAGTTGATTTGTTTCTGCCAAACCTTGTCATGTAGTAGGCACTAGGATAGGAATGTACTGGAAGCAGCACAGCGCCTAGAGACGTATCTTTCATGAATTTTGAAGGAATGTCCTGTATCACTACTTTTTAATTGGGGCAGACTAAGCTCACTTGCTGTAGGCTGGATGAGGCTACCTGCAGAGTTTTCAAAAGACAGACCACTATGAGCCTGTTTGTGAAAGAAAACAGAACTGGAAGACAAGAAAAAATATGAAAGGAAAAAGCTGAAGTGCTGACTCCTTGGATATGTCGAGAAATACCCACACATGCACACTTTTATGTGCTGTTTTTTTTTCCCCTTTCTTGTGCAGTAACAGGCTTCTTCCAGAACAACCAGTTTGCTGAGGTTGTACCCAGGGATTTCTTCTACTGCTGCCTGAGAAACCTGAGCTCAACAGCAGAAGAAACTCTTAAAGGAATGTCAGGTACTGGTCCTTAATTAGATTGTCTGAGATTTAGGTTTTGTTTGGGTGTTTTGTTGTTTTAAGTGCATGTTAAAAGGATTCTAACTTTTACAGTAAGACCCTTGAGAAATATCTTTCATCTGAAAGGCAAAAAGGCATCTGTAGAAATCTGACCAGTGTTTTATCTGATTTCTGTTTAGAGCTATTTACCTGCAGCCAATTGTGTATATTATTTTGTATTTTGTATGCTCTGAAAGAGCAGAATAAGAAATTGAGACAGTATTGAATGTTTTCTGGGGGTTTATTTGTTGGGTTTTGCTTTTTTTTTACTGGGAATAGATAGAAATCAACTGTTCAAGCAATTCAGAACTACTCTGAGTTCTTAATTTTGTAGATAAACATCAAAGAAAACCAAAGCCAACCCTCTTCTCTTTCCAAGAGAGAAAGGGGGAAAAAAGAACAAGGGCTGTACCACACCACTGTGGCAGTCCCTGTCATCTAGTGATTCTGCTCATTGATGTTTGTTGGCCAAATTGCTGAGCAGCAACACCTCTAGTAGAGAAAAGCCCAGCTGGCATAAAGTAATTTATTCATTGAGTAATGGAAAGTGGTATGTGAGTTGCTCAGCCAGGTCAGACTGATGAAACATCTGTGAATTTTAGATAAGCAGCTTGCAAGTCTTTTAAGTCACAGGTGGCTCTTCGTTCAAGTGTGAGTCAGGGAATGAATGCCTCTATTTTTCTTTCTGGCTTCAGAGTACATCTCAGAAAGAGTGTAAACAAATTGCTTAAAAATTAGATTAAGGCACAGGAATTCAGACCAATTGTACATTTATCACTTAACAATGAACTTCAGTGACTTTAGCTCATTACTTAAAAGCAGGTTGAACAAATTTGAAAATATTGGTTGGTTTCCCCTCAGCAGCACTGGAAGAGCAAACTCCTCCTTAAATAGTCAATCAAAGCACTCATGGCCACCCTTAGCCATTTATGTATAGCACCTGGTTCAGTAGCACCTTGATCTAGGGTGCAGTTATTAATAACAGTGCTGCTGAGGAGCGATTTGCAGCTTCTGAAAGCATCATTTGGGATTTCTGAGCTGACTAAGCACTACCAATGATAGATGCACTTCCCCTGTAGCTATCTTAAGCAAAACAATCTGAATACAAGATACTTGGTAAACATCAGAATCCAATGTGTATTTTAGCAAAATAAAAACTCCTGCATGATTTGTAAAAGAGTAAATAAAGCAAAAAGGTTCATCTGCATTGAGATTTGGTTCATTATTTGCTTGAATGACTGCACAAACAGCACAAAACCCCTGGCCATGAATATGAAGCATATAATCATAGAGCGGTTTGGGTTGGAAGGGACCTCTGGAGGTCACCTAGTCCAACCCCCCTGCTGTGGGCAGATGTTCTACTCATTTCTGCGCATTGGCTTCCTATCACTGAGCTGGTTGCACTTCAGCTTCTATTTGAGGTAGTTGCATAGGAAGTTAATGTTAGCACCGTGGCTTTTAAATCAAATATGAAAATAATACTTTACTTGCAAGTGGCATATCTAGATTTTTCTGGTTAATTTTCATCTAGGCCCATGAAATTGCTGGCTAGTTGTATGTTTTTAAATATCTGGTCACAATTAGAATCATAGTTTAAGCTGGAAAAGACCTTTAAGATCATCAAGTCCAACTGTTAATCTAGCACCGCCAACTCCACCACTAAACCATGTCCCCAAGGACCACATCTACACATCTTTAAGATACCTCCAGTGATGGTGACTCAACCACTTTCCCTTGTTCCAATGCCTGACAATCTTTTTGGTGAAGAAATTTTTCCTAATGTCCAACGTAAACCTTCCCTGACACAACGTGAGGTCATTTTGCCTTGTCCTGTCACTTGTTACTTGGGAGAAGAGACAACCTCCAGCTCACTACAACCTCCTTCAGGTAGTTGTAGAGAGATATAAGGTCCCCCACGAGCATCCTCTTCTCCAGACAAAATAACCCCAGTTCTCTCAGCTGCTTCTCATGACACCTGTGCTCTACAACCTTCACCAGCTTTGTTGCCTTCTTTGGATGTGCTGCAGCAGCTCAATGTCCTTCTTGCGGTAAGGGGCCCTCTATTCAAGGTGCAGACTCACTAGTGCTGAGTACAGGGGAACAATCCCTTCCCTAGTCCTGCTGGACGTGCTTTTTCTGGAACAAGCCAGGATACCATTGGCCTTATCCATCTGGGCACACTGCTGGCTCATGTTCAGCCATGAACCATATTCATTACATCCTGTTATTTTGATGTGTACCAATAAAATTTGTTAATGCAATCTCTGCATGGCAAAGAGTAGAAAAGAAAGTCCAGGGGAGTGCTCAGGATAGACAGGCAGTGCACAGGTAACAAATTCTAGCCCAAGGCATCTATGCACAATGCACAGAGCTTGCTGAAATAGGCCCAGATAACAGTAGTTGCAAATAGCTGCAATCCATTTAGATACAGGGGAAGAAAGAATCTTAGAAAGGCACACATACAGTTCTAATGGTGAAATGTTTGTCATTTTAGCCTTCTTTAATCTGTAGAATCAGCTAGATACTACAGCAGACAGAATGCACTCATTTATCTAATTATATCCAGTATAAATTTAATTAATCATAAGAAACAAATAAAGCATGTATATGCACAGAAGACACTTCTAAGTAATAGTTTCAGCCTAAGAATTTGACTGTGTTTTTACCATCGACAAGAGCGCATATATGGAGTATTTTTATGTTCCAAAAAGAAATTGCTGTAGGAGAAGGGCACTGGTTCAGTTATTCATTGACACCC
Organism: Bucco capensis; assembly: GCA_013396975.1. Lineage (NCBI taxonomy): Eukaryota > Metazoa > Chordata > Aves > Piciformes > Bucconidae > Bucco > Bucco capensis. The sequence goes on along the minus strand of VWZO01011206.1, from coordinate 381,950 downwards.
CAGGCTTTAGAAGTACTATATGAAAGTTGGGGACAGTCTTTTTAGCAGTTCCTGTTGTGACAGGACAGGGAGTAATGGTTTCAAATTAAAAGAGGGTAGATTTAGCCTAGATAGAAGGAAGACATTTTTTACAATGAGAATAGTGCAACACTGGCACAGGTTGTCCAGAGAGGTGGTATTTGCCCCATCCCTGAGAACATTCAAGGTCAGGTTGGATAAGGCTCTGAGCAGCTTGATCTATTTGAAGATGTCCTTGCCCATGGAGGAAGGGTTAGACTAGATCACCTTTAAAGGCCCCTGCCAACCCAAACCATTCTATGATTCTGTGATTTATTAAAATCTATGTCAAATTGTTAAATTAAAAATTATTCCAGAAACTCTGAATGGGATGGTATCAAGTAACTGTTGGTGCATGAAGGAGGAGGAGGAGGACGTCCTGAGTGGCATGGCAGCAGCACACTGTGATTGCTCACATGGTGGCTAATGGCCCGATTCCCAGGCAGTGGAGCCACGCTGTGGCCTGCTCTCACATACCCTCCTACGAGTAGCCCCTTGGAGGGAGCACTGCTGTGGCCTGTCCTCATTCGGCCTCCTGTGAGTAGCGCTGTAGAGGGAGTGCTGCCATGGCCTGCCCTCATGCCTCTCCCCACCATAGGTGGCTCTGTGGAGAGGGCATTGCCATTGCCTGTCCTCCTGAGGTCTCCTGTGAGTGGCCCTGTGGAGGGAGCACTGCCGTGGCCTGCCCCTGTGTGGTCTCCTGTGAGTGGTCCAATGGAGGAGCACTGCCATGGCCTGTCCTCACTCGTCCTCCCGTGAGTAGGGCCGTGGAGGGAGTGCTGCCATGGCCTGTTCCTGCCTGGTATCCCGCGGGTAGCCCCGCGGAAGGCTCCCTGCCGTGGCCTGTCCTCACACCACCCCTCTGTGGGTGGCCCCACGGACAAGCACTACCATGGCCTGCACATTCCCCCACCCCCTGGGTGGCCTCACGCACGGAGCACTGCCGAGGCCTGGCCTCACGCCACTCCCCCGTGAGTGCCCCGCGGCGGAAGCGCTGCTGCGGGCGGCCGCTGGAGGTCAGGCCGTGCGCGCGTTCAGCTGCCGCCGCTCGATACCAGCTCCACATCCCGGCACCTGCCGCCGCCGCTGCTGAAGAAAACTCGGTTTGTTTATTTCAATCTTAATTTGATAAAAAAAGTCGCGTGTGAAGTGTAAACCGTCTTGAACGTCGCAAACGAGATCTGCATTTCAAAAGCCTCTGGAATAAAAGCTACAAGTGATTTTTAGTTCAGGTGGCATAGAAAATTGTGATGAACCTTATGCACATTGAGTAAAATTTAAGTGTGCATTTGCAAAGGGAAAATAAATTAATTTGGGTTTCCAGTTGCACTGAAACATTTCATTTACTTGATGGGAAAGGAAATCCATTTATATATTTTTGAGTAAATCCTTTCCCACAACACTAAAAAGCTGTGATTTAATGTCTGTTATCACTACACCTTTGGGCATGGTAACAAACTCCAGTATTATATTACAATGTACCTAAAAAGAAATGTGTTAAACCTGTTTTATTAGTGGTTGCCTGATGTGGACATACCACCTGATCTTGCTGGAGTGGATGTGGGGCCCAGGCTGGAGGTTTAGACGGGGTTTTGTATCCCCTGCAGAAGATGTGGGCCCTTTACTGGTGGAGAAGAGAATCCCAGGCCCCTCAGTAGACGCGTGGGCAGAGGAGGACGCCCATGGTCACCTCCAGGCATCTCTGGGCCAAAGGAGTTCAAAGCTCACTTCATGGAGCTCAGTGACCTGGCATGCAGCAGGGCCAGACAGCAGCTGGCCACCCAGTTGGCTTCTTGGGGACACCTGCCTGGTCCCTCCACACAAGCCCTAGGCTAACATGGAAGTGTCTGGGAGCGGCATGGTCATGGATTCACTCCCTGATGCCCTTCTTCCTTTTGACCTTCCTTCTCAGTGCTGCTTAGTGACAAACAGCCCTTTGGAACAGAGGCTGCCAGTCTCTGTAGCAGCTAGGCATGTTCATATTGCACCTTCAAAGAACTAGTTCAAGGAAAATGTTCGAATAGTGATGCTAAAGGTTGAGGTACATTGATTTAAGATAGATTTAGAAATACGTATTTTTAATATCAATGAGGACATCCATGATTAAATAACATGGCCTCCAGTTTAACATAGCTACTGAATTCCCCTAAATTAATCTGTGCTTCAAGTTCAAAATGAGGTATAATGAGCTATGAAAGTGCATAATTAGATGGCCCATTTCATCTTAGAGAATCTGGTCATATCAGCCTCCTTAGCTCAGCTGAGCAAATTGACTAATTAAGTGTAATAGCAGATCAGAAGACGTGGACTTTTGGGGCTTTAGTTTGCTTATTCTGTGGGGTGATGCATAGCTATTCTATACTCCTTCCAATATTTTTCTTTTAGAAACACTAAAAGTACTACTGCTGGGGAAGAGAGTTTTTTTAAAAGAGCAACAGAATACAACATTTTTCAGTAGCCTGCTGGGAGATCCAAAAGGTGCATGTGAACTTTGAAGGGGCTCCTATCTTAAATGCTTGACTGCTCTCTGTAGTGTGGAGGCTTAGGAGTGGGTACCCTAAAGATGGTAAATGTCCTTCATTGCTGAGAGACAACTTTTCCCGCTTTCAGTTTTGGAGTAGTTTATGGTTCTTGGGGTTTTTGGGGGGTTTTGTTTGTTTGTTTGGGGTTTTTGTGTTTTGTTTTTTTTGTGCATCTGTTCTGCAAAATAGCACATGAATGCTGGTTCTTATGGTTATGCAAGAGCTTATGCCTTTCTGCTAGTTTATACGGACTTTCCCAAGCTTGCATTTTAGGAATAGCATACAGAAAGAGATGGTTCCTTTAAGTATTTCCCATGTGGAAATCAAACCCTAAAACCTTGTGTTCTGTTCCTATTCCAATATTTTATCTCTATTTTCTGCTCTAGTGAAAGATGTCCCTGCCCATAGAAGAGGGTTTGGACTAAGTGATTATCAAAGGTCCCTGCCAACCCAAACCACTCTATGATCTCTCTTTTCTTTTCCATTATCTTTTATTTTTTTTACTATTTTTTAAAATATACTTTTCCTGCTCTTTTAGATTCAATTACCATATGTGCTAAGTCCTTAACTTGTGTGAGTATGCTTCACTGCATATAGGCTAAAGGAACCAGATGTTTGATAGCTGTCCTGCGCACTTGTTAGCAGCTCAACACTACCCTTCCAATTCGTTCCAACAGGTGTCAGACATCCTTATATGGTAATTTGCTTGCAGACATAGTTCATGGACATCTTAGGTGCCACTGCATTTTTTTAACAGATGTAAACGAGTCATTATATTTAATGAGACTGCTCCTTTATTCTAAAAAGCCTACAGAACAGCAGTACTGCTTTTTGTTCTTAGGTCATCCCATCCTTTGTCTGTCCCTAGTTAATGTATGAGCTAGCTTTTATTAGAAGCAAACAAAACTGAGATAAAATATATATATCTAATTGTGTCACAAATTTCTCTTATTTCCCCATCTCCCAAAAAGTGTTTCATGGAGACATCAAATTTTTCTGAATCTAAAGGTAGAAAGAAAAAAATTATAGTTTGTTTTGACAAACTGAAGATTAAATGCTTTGAATTTTCAGTTTGAAATGATATTTGGTAACATAACCTCTGAGTGTTTTATTCTCACCTTCCCACCCTTGCTAATTGGCTGATAAGGCTGCCCACCAGTCAATCCCTGCCTTTCTTCCCCAGCATCTATTCCTGTCTGTTGATGATCTTTTTTGCAGTTGTAGGAAAAATGACTGAGTGATGGATGAAACCTACTCTGTTGCTAGAGTGGTGATTTCTTCCATACAAAGACATTTAGGAATGATTCAACATTAGGCTAAATAACTAATCTAACTCCTATTCATCAATCTACATAAGGGCTGTCAAGGCCATCACCATGAAGGTGCTATCAGCAGTGACACAAAGGACCACCTCCTGCTCCTGGACAGGAACAACTCCATGTCCCACTGCAGACCAGGGGCTGGCAGCTGGAAAGCAGCATGGCAGGAAAGATCTTTGGGGGGGGGGCATGAGCAAAGAGGACCAAGAGCCACCTGGACTGCATTAGGAGGAGTGTTGCCAGCAGGGTGGGGGAAGTGAGGAAACTGGGAACTTCTTGCTGAAATATAAATTTTGTCAATAGATCTGGGTGTCCCTCTTATATACCAAGCAGTGATAATATTCAGAGGACTAATGCATACTTTCTGTAGTGCTATTAGAAAAATGTCAGCAACAGGGAGGAATACCTGACAGTGTTAGTGGTATGTTGGGCAGCAACTTTCCCCTGTCCGCCTCTCTTCACTGCCAGGAGCAACACTAGTATTGATTGTCAGTTACAAGAAAATTTTGAATTGAATTTGAGTATATTCATAATTATCTAAATATTTGATAATTATAGCATTGATCCCCCAACTTATTGCATAGGTTATGTGCCTACAGAATCAACTGCATAAATTGCTTAATGGGACTACACTGACAGGCAGATAGTGAAGACTTTGGAGTATCAAGCTATTTCCTTGTCACTCAGTCAATAAGGTTTGGTCCTTGTTGTGTACTCTCAGATTCTTGGTCCAGTCTGTACTGAGATGGCTCTGGTAATGTGACTGCCTCTTCTTTTTGGGAAATGGCTCTACATTTTGATAAGATGCTTTAAGTTTTCTTGTAATAATTGCCTTCCTCTTCTTGGCACTCCAGTTGTTTACATTAGCAGAGCTGAGAGAAGTCCTTCCAAACATTCTTATAACTTGGCAAGTGCAAAGAGAGAGCTTTGTTCCAAACTCAGAGAAGAAATAAATGCATAGCCTAACCAAAATCTCTTTGGTCAAGAAGAAAATTGCAGTTTGAAACTCTCAGGTCACATCTAAACAACTGGTCATATAAGACTCCCAGTATAAAATTCTGATGGATGAGAACAGGTAATTTTAAACAAAATGAGGCAGATGCTAAGGATAAAAAATTTTGGAAAGAGAATTTAATATGGTTGTGGAGGAGAGGAAGTTAAAATTCATTAATTTATTCAACTAATATAAAAAAATGAACATAAGGATGTTTCCCATAGCTGTTTTTTAGTAAAAGGTCTGAATAATTTAATCAAAAAGGAAAGCTTAGGGAGGGGGAAGAAAATGGAAAACATAACATATACTTCTAGGGGTACATTTTCAAAGACAGTTAGCTGTTTCTCATGGAAAATCCTGCAAAACTCTCTTGTTAATTTCTGAAAATCTTCCTTCCTTATGGATCAGATGAAGGTTGGCTTTGCTGTCTTGAAGCTTACACACACATATGAAATGATCCTTGCGTTAAAGGAAGGTTATTTTTATAAGCTGAACTGCTCTCTCATATTTGGCTGATCACAAGAGATGCTGTGCCGAGCTCTGCAGCCTCCCTTGCAGAATGTCTAATATCTGCAACTTCTTTCTTCTGACAGAGAAAAGCACAGTGGGAACTGTGAATTTACTGCTTGCTGAGACTAATGAAAACCCTCCCACTGATATCTGGACCAAGGATAAGGCCCTAAATTGGTTCAATGTAATAAAAATGAACCCGTGGCAGTAGGTAGATACGGTAAATTTCATGCTGTATCAGCGGAGATAAATAAGATCAAGTCTCTTTAATTTCATCATCTTTCCTTCCCAAAGAGTATACATTTTCCAGCTTCACTGCAGCAGGGCTGATGTGCTATATTCGGTGTATTACACACACCACTGGATTCGTGTATTTGAGTGTTAAGGCCACAACATTCAGACTTGGCTGCATGTGGTGAGACAGGATACCAGCCCTCTCCTCAGAACGAGATGTGTTGCTGCAGTGATCAATAGAGCATTAAATATCACATCTTGTTACAGTGAATGCCAAATAAATACCATAAGTCCAGTGCATTTTCAGCTGGTAAATACTAACCACTGGATGCCTTCAGATGAAATGATTGATCAGAGAGGCTACTTGAATTACTGGATCTCTGTCAGTGGTCAGGGGAAACAGTACCATGGGTAAATCAGAGATGAGCAGAGCAGAGCAAAGAGCTTTGCTGAGGGCTGAGCCTGGCACAGCAGTGCATATAGGTGCAGTGTATGCCTGGGCTATGTGACTGGCATGGCCATAGCTCAAGACAGAAGCAGGGATAGTGCAGGCAGATTTCACACTTGCTCTCCATGCCTTATCAGTGGTTATGTGATGGGATGGGGGGGTGCCTCATATTTTGGTTCAGCAAGCCAAGTAAGAAATAATGTGAAGTGTAACCTTTCTTTCTGGGATGGGTTAACTGCAGAGACTGTAGTCTAACAGCCTTTATGTGAGCAGTGATGAAGTCCCTGCCTTGGCCATGTTGGCATTTCGGTACAGGCAGTCTGCATGACACAGCTTTATCCTATCTTTCTCTCATGTCTTGTCAGATAAGAGAGATTCGCCTTCAAGCTGGCAGAGCTCTGTTTTCAGTGTTTCTACTGCTGAAGTTTCTCTCTTTTAAGATGCTCTTTTGCAAAATCATTGTCCTTTCATTTGGAAATCATTAGATTGATATTATTAATTAGTACTAGCATATGTTTGGCTTTGAATATTGACTGCATTAAATGATAGCACTTAACATTCTGTTGATCATTTCTGAAGATGCAGCTATTTGTTACAGCTGATTCTTTAAAGAAGTGTGTTTCTTTGTAGTCATCCATACACATTTAATAGTAAACAATACCCTAAAAGTAAACACGAGGCAGTTTGTATGATAATTTTTGGTATGTAGCAAAGACTTTTACTACATTACCCACTTAAAAATCTTCTTACAGTTATAAAATGGATTCTTTATAAAATGCAAGCATTGTCTTCCCCACTACTGAAATATTGCTGAATGCTCAGTGTTACCTGGCATCATACTCCAGTGGGAAGCTACTGGGCATTTCAGAGAAATGGGAATTTGTCTAGGCTTTACTGTTTTTGAAAAGCTAAATCAGGAAAGAATCATGTGCTGCTTAGCCCATTTACAGCTCATGCTGTTCTAAAGTTTCTTTTTAGAGAGGAGACGAGCTAGAATCATTAGACCAACTTGTTTTAGATATCCGGCATTGTACTGAGGTATTTATACACTTACCATTGTATATCTGTTGGTGGAGTTATTTCATTTTCCATCTGCTTTACCTTATTTATATTTAATGTCATCTACCTTGCTGATTTTTTTTTAAATAATATTAGTATAGTCCTCTTGAATGACCAATGATATTAAACCAGATGATCAGGGCATTAGAGCATAACTCTGGCAACCAGTGCCAAGTAAGAAGCCCTGAGCAGAGTATTGCTCCACATGTTCTCCAGAGATCACTTCCAACCTGAATGATTCTGTGTTTTTGCGGTTCTACTTAGATTTGCCCCACAGACAATTTTTGCATTGTGATTATTAGACACTTTTTATTTCTTGCTCAGTGTTGCTGATTTTCTACAATTTAAGGAGAAGGTAGATGACTTCTGCATATAGGTAAAATTGCCATCTTAAATGTAAATGTTATTAATAAGAAACTTAATATTATTCTTGAAGTAGTTAAACTGTAGCAAAAATACATCTGAAATATTCCTGGTTTGGATCTTAAGTCAGAGACTTCTTTGTGTTCTCTGGTATGTTGGAAAATAAAATATTTTTTAGCATATAGAGTATGACATTTACAAATCAGATGGATTATACAAGCACAATGACAGTCCTTGTCTCTTAACAAAAGAATCCAATGCTTATACTCATTGAGACTAAAAGTATGTGAAAATTTGCCCTGGCAAACAGTGGCAATCTTTTGCCAATTTTCTCCCTCCTTCCTGCGTTGGAAGGTGAAAATACCTCCAAAATAAGCCTGAGGAAATTCTGTGCAGTCTTCTATTCCATCACGTGAGAAAGCAGACAGAAGAGGAACAGCTAGAAGAAAGATATTGCAACTATAACTCATTTACTGGACCTCTGACAGGTTTTTCAGGATCCTTTTCTTTCTCTACACCTTCTCCTTTCCCAGAAGTGCTGAAGGGGAGAGGTACGAGTCTGAGGACTCATGAATCAGAACAGATTGTGTGGAGAGTTGGTCATTCTGAACCCATACCCATTACTCTAGGTTACATGCCAAACCTCTGGTGAAGACGTTGACTTTAAGGCCAGGCACATCTATGCCTGCAGGAAGAGATGCAGCAGAGCTTTTTTTCTGTAGGTGGCTGGCAAGCTTCAAGTATAGCAAGGCTGCAGACCAGAAGGGTACCTATATTGGCTTGTGTATCAAGTTCAGTGATTATTATTTTTGGTAATTATGTTGTAATTTCACTGCTGCTCCCTAGCCCTTCTCATTACTTTTTTCTTTTTAATTCCATATTCACTTTGCTGGCATCATCTGTGAGTTTGCAGAGTTTTCTCATTTTCTAGCCTCATCTGTGTGAGTTTGTAGAGTTTTCTAGTTTTCTAGCCTCAGCTGCAGGTCCTCCCTTTGGAGTTATGAAAATTGGCCAGGTGTCATAGACAGCTTCCTCAAAACAAAGCACAATGAAATCAGCACAAAGTGATAGCAACAGCTGAGGCAGTTTTGCCTTGTCCCATCTCTACCTCCAAGCTTGACACTGTCTCCTCTGGTGAAACCTCTGCAAGGCTTCTGAATTGTTTAACAGATCACTTAGACCTTCTTTCTCTCAGGGAAATCAGAACTGTCACAGGGCAAGGCTGAGGCCTTTTCTATGGTCATAAACATGGGGTATTAGATGTAAGGGACCACTCCTTGTGGAGTCCACTGTTTTACCTACCCTAAGGGTGCACTAAGGTAGCCCTGTACAGCTGCCTTTCATTTAACTCTGTCTATTTTGGCAAAGGGTTCTGCAACACTTAACAGTGCAATCAGACCAGACACATTATTCCTAAAAACACCAGATATTTATAGTACACTTTTTTGGTTCATCTCAGTGCATTTGGGAAATCACACTACTTGGCTTTGTAAGCCTATCTGCTGTTTGATTGACAGTTCTGTGACTGACTCCACCAATTTTACTGAGTTTGATGGTTTCACTTTTTGCTTTGTTATCATACCTCCTGGATCATGTGGATAGAAGAATTTCATTTATAAAACTTAATATGAGTTAAGTTACTCATGAATAAACCTCATGAGTCTGGAAGGAAACTGGAGAGTAAGAACACACTTCAATGTGTAAAGGGAACAGAAAGTTACTAATGTACCTAAAATAATCACACTTTCCTTCTCATAGCAATAAGGGGCCTGTGACCATAACTTTGAATTAGCAAGACTGAAATAAGGTGTTTCTTAGAGCTGAATGTTTGGCTTCATTTGTCTGTTCAGAAGACAAAAAGGAAGTAAGCTATTTGGCAATGCAAAGCTATAGTATAGTAGGGGATTTGGTTTTGATTGTTTTTTTTAGGTTTTTGTTTCTTTGTTTGTTTTTTTGCAGTGCGTGCCAGTCTTATGCAGGTCACCCAAAATGAATTAAATACAGGTTTTGGGGGTTAGTTCTTTTTGCTTTAGTGAGAGATGTATCTGAAGAGACTGAAAAGAGAAGTACCTCAGGCGGCTATAGAAAGAGGGCATTGAAATGTCTATTGATTGATAATCAGTCCAGAAAGTAACTGCATTGACTGCTCGTAAACCTCCTCAAAATATCACTCAAACAGAGGGAAGAGACAATGATGATTAATACCTGGCTGTCCAGACTACTATTTCACTGAGTCTTCTTCAGTATTTTCTTGAGAGGTCTTACTTGTATTGGCTTAGTTTAAGATATTGAAAATGTTTCAGATGTGCAAGTTATTACTTCTGCTAAAGGAAAATTGACTCTGTTATTTGAAGACTCCTTCCTATGACTTTTTTACCCGTCACTGAAGAAAAACACAGGCAGAAGAACATAAAGAAAAATACTTGGGAATACAACTCCAGAATACAAAACTAACTCTAAATACAAGAATGAACATAATTAGATGTTATGATCTCATATTTTAGCTGTATGTGGATTTCTCTACAATAAATAGTCCTTCAAATGATATTCAAACTCTATCATTTTTATAAACACTGTAATATGGATACTTTTTTTAAATTATCATGCTAGCACTGCAATATAATAAAGTGCAGAAATATGTGCAGATTATGAAAGACTTTTCATAACTGGGTGTAAATAGAGCTTTTAGAGAAAGTCAGTGGTGTCACAGCCAAGTCAGAATTCACTGGTCCATCTCTTAATTTTAATCTAAAAAATCTATTTCATAGACAATAAGAAAATGCTTGCAGCATACATTTGTAGTATTATATGCACTGTGGTAGTGGCAAAAGCCAGCTTCTAGTCTTGCAGTAGGACAGTATCAGAAGTATTATTTGGTTTTCCAGAAGTGCCTTTATACATCATCCCTTGATGTCTAAATGTAATATAGCCATTTACGGCATTGCACACTTCTTCCAGGAGATACTTCTCCTGCAGGGAATTCTCTGTGGTGTAATAAAGCAATGATGGATTAACCATCTTCCATAGTGTTTCTGCAAGTAGCAGACAATGTGATTTCAAATATGGAGAACTGATATTATCCAGTCTCCCCCTTCTTGTCAGTTCTGGGAAATTTTATTGTTGCTTTTTTATGAAGCATGATCAGGGTGAAAGGGAAAGGAACAGAGTATCTGTGTGAATGCAAAGCAGGAACATGAAGTATTAGATTTTCACTGGACTCCACCTGTGTAGAGATACATGACAAAGGGGTACTCATGTTTTAGTTTGTGATCAAGGTTCTTATATGCATAGTTTTGGCAATTTCTCTAAATAGGGCTGTACATCCTGCATTTCACATAGCAACCAGTCACTTCTTGAAATTTAAAGGGAAGGAGGAGGCTATTTCTTTGCCATTTCTTCTTGGGTTTTATGCCATGTTTATTTTATTTTTTTCTTATTTTGCTATGGAAGTGAAGAGAAAGTGAAGGAAAACAATGAAAATGGACCCATGCATAGGCAGCACAAAAAACTTGGTGATTCATTCTGCAGTAGTATATGACTCCCCAAAACATTCACAAAGATAAGTTTAAAAAAGATTTATTTACAAAACCATAAAAAGTTAGCACTCTTAGTTCTGTCTACTGTGGTATGGAGTATTGACTTGTTCCAGATGCTGACTTTTCATTCCTGTTTTTCTCAAAGCCTGTTGGGGTGTTTTGAGAAACGTTTTTAACAATCCACTGCAATGAAAAACACAGATCTGTTTAGAAAAGAAGAATGCAACTTGTGTGACATTGTTATGTTCTTACAGTCTATGCCCTCCTCTCCAACAGACTCCCTTCCATTAAACAAGGAAATTAATGTTCAAATGGGTGAGGTAATGCAGAGCTTCAAGCTACTAATGTTCACATATGTTTACCCATTTTATTCAAGGCTTTAGTGTGAAGACACACTGAAAATCACCAAAAGGCCTGAATGCACCTAAGAGCTGTACAGAAACTCTTGATATGCTCCAGATGTCCATCAGCAGTATCTCTGGTGTCCACGTGGATAAGCACCAGGTAGTATCAATGGGCAATCCTCAACAACACTCCAGACCAGAGTCCTCAACAGCACCAAACCTGCCAAGACAGCAAGCCAGGTCAGTAAATGAGTGCCTGTGAGAATCTAATTATTCCTAATTTACATGACTGAAAATGTAAAGTTCCCAAAGCTTTTAAAAAGCTATGGAAAGAGAAAGTCAGCATTTCTAGATACTTAGGAGGTAGGAAGGGAAAGGAAGTTTTCTTACACAACAAGGACTTACTTTATTTCTAATTTTTGCTCACAGTATTTTTAAGATAGCTCCAAAACTGGGGCAGTTATACAAAGCAAAACTATACAAGGCCACATAGAAATAGTAAAGCAGTAAGATAAGATTACTTTTTTATCAGATTACTCTTTTTTTTTTTCCCCTCAGCTGGGTCAGGTTGTCACTATAATTCTGTTTCTCCATTTATGCTGATCACATATGATAGGACCATCAAATTTGTGAAACAGAGTTGTGTGAACATATGCTGTCTGATGATAAATTGTACTTGAACCTGAAATGCTCCTTAAACAACTTCAAAAAGTCAGTAGGCACTGGATACTGATAGGCCAAGGAATCTCTAATAAGAGCTTAATAAATCATTGTTAGTTCATAGACAAGTCTTGATCTCAGACAAAACTCTTCTTCCCTTCAAGTAGAATATTTCATGCTTATCCAATAACACTTCAGTGAAAATCAACTCTTCTGTTCCTTAGGTGTTGTTCCATTCTAAAAGCGAGGTCATGTTAAAAATGTAAATTTTCTTTTCAAGTTCTGCCATTCTGCACTTCTCAAGTGGCAGAGTTCCAAGGAAAAAACATCATATTTTACCTTACAGCCTCATTATGTATATTCATTAGTACTTGAGAAAAAGAGGGATTGATTTTAAATTTGCAGGTAAAAAGTACTTAAAAGGAGAACTGAAAGCTGATTTGAAGCTACCAATTCAGTTTCCTCAGAAGACGAATTTTAAGTGAATGCCAGATGACTTGCAGGAGTTGCTGATAAAATCTATAAAACACTGATAAGAAATGCATAGGTTGGGTTTTTTTTGTTCTTTATATCTGCACCTCATACTCAGAAATTTTCATGTTCTGTGTGTCTAGCAAGATGAAATATCTGTGTCTCATGTCAAAAATGATGAAGAGATGTTATAGAGACTAACTTCTCTTCTGTTCCTCCTACTCCCAGTCCAAAGAGCAGAGGCATTTACAGAAGATATCCATGAAAATGATTTTTGAATTCATTGATATCATTAAAAAGTAAAAAAAAATTATACTTATAAAACACAAAGAGCAAAGAGCCTGTGAGGATACACATCCAGTCTGGACCAAGCAATGTATACCTTGATCCTTCATTCAAGTCTCTGTGGCCACAAATGTTCACCCAAGTGGTTTCAGTAATGAGATCTAGCACAACTGATTGAATTTTGATTGTAAAAGAGTCACAAGAGACAGCTTATAAACTGAGGAAAAGCTCAATAATGAACAAATTCAAGCAAATAGCATGCTGCTCTTAAGGAAATGAACAAATGCATCCAAGCTAAGGTACCCTTGTGGCCTATGTTGCTTTCCATTGGCTCTGCAATAAAAAAAAGTAAGATAGAAGGAGCTGGCCCCAGATGTTACTTAGTTAAATTACCCCATGTTATTTTTGCAGTATATTAAGAATACCTTTTATTTTTTCACAGACATCAGTATTTCTAAAAATAAGTGAGGGCCTTTATCTTTCCTTTATAATATTCTTGTAAATTCCCCTATGGTCTCCTCGATCATAACTTCAGCAAAATTGTCATTGATTGCAGTGTGAGTCTTAGGAAGATTCTCCATATTCGACTTTCATTACCTAGGGTTTAATCTGTTATTTTAGAAATAAATATGTTCATTCGCCCTTCATGTAATTAGTCTTACAGATTGCAAGTCATTTTGAACTTAAAAACTTGAAAGTAAATGCATTTAACAGTATGATTACCAAGCTGTTAAATCTGAAATAGTAGAACCTGAAATTTTATAACATATGCATGATTCATAGCCTTGTCTACACTAGAAGAAAGGTGTTATTTCATCCCAATATGACATCTAAAGATGCTGCAGTCTTCTGGTGTCATAACACTGTGAAAAGTGTATTATCTGGCTGTTCAGTTGCAAAAATGCAACAAATCAATGCTGCATTTCATTATTTGCCATTCTATTGCTTCCTTCAGCAATGAAGAAGTGTCAGGGGGTTTGGGTTTTAGTTCTTGGGTTTTGGTTTGTTTATTTTTAGGCACAGCCATGCATGCACACTGGTTAAGAAAACAAGATATCATGGAAATGTATAACAAGTATATGAGCCACTCTGAACTACCAATTTGAAAGTGTTTCTGGTCACACCTGAGCTGTATTTTCCAGTCCTGTCCAAGAGACCTATGCACTAGGGATGCAATCCTAGCCTGAAGAAAGAGAATAAAGGCAGCTGCTAAATATAGCCCTATCTCTCCTGCCAGCTGTACTTCATTTCCAGAGTCTCACCTGACCAGGGATGACTGATATGACAACAGAAAGTCCTTAGTTCTGATTCTACAGTAACACTGCAGCTGAACAAAGAAAGCAAACTTCATGAAGACAGTTGGCTCCAACAAAATGATGTTTCTGAACCTCTTTGTAAAGCTCCCTGTGACCTTAGGATGAAAATTGTGCAACAGGCTATGAAAATTGTCGAGAGTGCAAACTAACACTTCTGTCCTGTGCTCTGCCCCGATCCTGTTTGTTCTGAGATACTGAAAATCCTGCACAAACACTAGCATCTTGTTCAACATACAGTAAGGAAAATATTAGTTTAAATTATATGCAAAACCTCGAGCGTAGCACTATATTTCATACTTCTATAAATCATATTTCTCAGTGCACTTGATCTGGCTCTGGCCTGCTAGCCATGTGGGTGGGCATCCAGGGGAGCAAGAGGCTGTGATGCCTGAAGTTACTAAATATGATCCAGCTCAAGTGTAAGCAGATATTTTTATTTGCTACTTGGCTCAGTTAAGGTGCCACATTGTGCCTTAATTATCACTTTTTCACACTGCACTGGTACATCTGTAACATGTTTAAAGCTTATATGAGCTGCTAACCATTCCTAAAAGTAGCTGCGTTTTAAAGGGCAATGTTTGCCTATGAGAAGAAATAGCCTGGAAATTATGCTGAAGCCTTTCACAGTAAAGGAAGCAAACATTTTAAGATGTTTATATTATGTTATTTTAGTCTCGAAGCATAAACACAGAAGGAACAATATTTTACTGCCCCTAGTGCCCTGCTGCTTTCCCAATTATGACAGCCACTCAGCAGGGACTGTGTGGGGTGTGTACAGTGAAGCTATTTTTTAGAAAATATATATTATGATGATTTTTAGGTTCATTAGGTGGCATGTGCCTTTGAGGTATAGAAAAAAGTTAAACTGAAGAAGTGTCTGCAATAGAAGCAGTAGAACAATTCCCATAGGGTACATTACAATAAAGAAGTATCAGAATACTTTATTCCTGTCTGTCCTTACTTAGCTAAGATAGTTTAACATTTTTAGGTAGATCTTGTAGGCCTGGTACAGCTTTATGCACTCATAATATAGAAAAGAACATGAAGGACAGTCTTTCTGCCGTGGCCATTACAAAACCTTTTTTGTCTCAGTCTCAGAGCTTAAATTATAACCTAAAGATCACAGTAATTTCAGCTGAACTGATGCCTGCAAGTGATACCTGTTCAGGGCATCAGCAACTGTCCTCAGTGATGGGCTCCATATCAAGATGTCCACTGTCCTACTTGTAGCACTTTTAGTGCAGGGGACTCCTTCAGCATATGCCTGAGACTTGCAGTTTCTGCCCGTGGGCCCAGGGAGAAGGTGGTGGTGTAGGAGATGCAGGTAGCTCCTCTTGGACAAGCAGCACCTCTCTGACTACAGCATAGTGGCATTTCCTTGTGTTTTTAATGCCATCTACTTCCTTTCAGCTCCTAAATGGGAAGTTAATAGGGCATGTCCATGCTGAAAAGAAGTCATTCTCAAAAGTTAATCTGTTAAAAATATAATGCAAGTAGGCTGAACACAGAAAATCAAAATGAATGAGGTGGATAGCTTAGTGTTTTTATTTTTAACTCGTCAGTCCTAGATGGTTATGTTACAAACAAGCCCAAATTTGATCCTAGGATGGGCAGACACATGAGCACTTCTCCCAAGGCATTAGTTGCACATTGCTTAAATCTGAATGCACCCAGGGGATATTTAATAGGGACAAACCAGTAGAGCTCTGGCACTCTTCATCAACAGCTGGGTTCTACACTCTTTACTTATCCCAGTAGTCCCAGTGATGGATCAGAGCTTTAAACATTTTGCTTCAGCTAAAGGTTCATTGAGCACCTAAAAGACACATTAAATGACTAATGTATGCCCTTCTCTTCATGTCTTCAGGGTAGCAGGGCAAAATATTATCAAGGGCCTCTTTGAGTGTATCTTATTAGCATGGGTTTGTAATATTAAGTATAGTTTTAACTTTGATGGACTTGCATCATTAACATTTAGTGGAGTTTTATAAGCACTTTATCAGCTCATATACAGGAGGGTGACAGGGCCTTTTTACACCCAGGTCGACATTTTAACTCATTGTTCCTGAGGTTTCACTGACCTTGTAAGCACAAGTAATATACATAATATAAATAACTGTGAACAAAAAACAAAGTGTCAACAGTTTCAGCAGGAGAGTGGCATTTTTGTTGAACAATTTGTTTCTTTCAATCCGTAAAATATAAACTCTTCACCTTGGCAGATATGGATTTGCAGTCACAAACAAAAGAGAAGGGAGAAAAAAACTCAGGCATGGTAGTAGGCAATGTGCTTGAGTTAAAAAGCATCTGGGAGGTGACAGGAAACCTTAGGTGTCTTTTATTTTCTGTTGTTTGGGGTTTTTTTTCTTTACTGCAGGGTTCAAGGCAAGCAGGGGATATCAAGCTGTATTTTGTTTTCTTATAGTAAATTTTAACAATAAGAATCAGGAAAGTGCCACAGAACAACATGTTGCTTCAGAAAATCCTGTATTGGAAGTAGCAGCTGAAAAGCAGACTCATCTGCCAGATGGAGTTTATGAGAACAGGGCTGGGAGGATTAGTTCATTTCTAAGATGAGGCACAAAACAATTCACCTTTCAACTTCCCTTTCTCTTCCTTCAGTGAAGAATAAGGAAGAAGATAGAAGGAGGCAGAGAAAGGAGATCAATTTTTTTTTAAATTATTATTATTGCTCTTGGAACCAGATTGAAAAGAGTGAGCACTAAGAGCACATAGTTTCTGTGCTTTGCTGTATTTGTTCCCTGGTTTTCAAGTAGAATGTACTGCACACAATTTCTATCATAATTAATGTGACAGGAATAAACACAGCTGTGACATGCAATGAAAAGGCCTGTGCTGTAGTGCCATTCCTTCTGTGGTGGGTTGACCCTGGCTGGATGCCAGGTGCCCACCAAAGTTACACTATCATTCCCCTCTTCAGCTGGACAGGAGAGAGAAAACATAACAAAATGCTCATGGCTTGAGATAGGGACATGGAGAGATCACTAAGAAATTACTGTCACAGGCAAAACAGACTTAACTTGGGGAGATTAGTTTATTACCAATCAAATCACAGTAGAAAATTGAGAAATATAACCTAAATCTTAAAGTATCTTCCCCCTACCTCTCCCTCCTTCCTGGTTCTCTCTACCTCCTCCTTGACCAGCAGTGCAGGGGATGGGGATAGGGTGTTTCAGTCAGTTCATCCCACATTGTTTCTGCTGCTCTTTCCTCCTCAGGTGGAGGTCTCCTCACACACTTCCGATGCTCCAGTGTGGAGACCTGCCCACAGGAGACAGTCCTCCCCAAAATTCTCCACTGTGAGTCCTTCCCACAGACTGCAGTTCTTCATGAACTGCTCCAGCACAGGTCCTTTCTTACATTCTTGCAAAGGCATGTTTATGATGCCTGAATAATTGAGTTGGCAAAAGCAAGAAAACTCCAGTGATTTTCAGTTCTACTCTCTTGCCTCTAGCCTGACTTTCCAACTAATCACTACTTTCCAGGTACAATCTATATGACAAAAGATTGCAGAACTGAACTGTGACCTGACATGTGTGATATGACCTATTATTTCAAATAGAAATGCATGCAGGGGAATTTCAGAGGGAGCAGGATTCTTTGGGAGTCATCTTCTCTGTCAGTCCTATATATGGTAGTAATTAAAAGCCAGATTAAACCACATGGGCTCTCCAGATATGAGCCCTACTTTCCGCTCTCATGACTGTCTAGGAGTTAGGCATTGAATCTCAATTAGTCAAGGGAGAAACAGGGAGACAGGCATCCTCTAGCAGTATGTTGTATCTCCATAGTCAGCATCTCAGCCACATGGAGTAAAGCATCCTTGAGTGCTGCCTGTCTCTATCAACTGACCACAGACGGAATTTCAGCAGTGGGTATGGCTAGACATCCTATGTGTAAGTATCTGAAGTGAGATAAGATAAATGCTGGCAGAGAAAGCTTTCTATTAACAAATTGGAGTTGAAATCTACACTGTAATACATTCTGACTTTTCGTCTAAGCTTATAAGACTTCGAATCTCATCTCATAACTAACCACAGTAAAACCTAAAGCAGATACAGAAGAAGCCTGATACCATCTTGTGTGATGATGAACCCAAGCCAAGATCTGTATCAGTCTTGATGGTTTGGCAGGGGAAATTGTGAGGAGGAAACAGAGGCCCTATTTTTCACTCTTCCACTAAAGAAGCTAGTGTGGCTGAATCAACAGGAGATGAGTACAGCTGACATAGGACCGAAGTAAGAAAAGAAGTTTAGGATTAGCTCCAAGAAGATAGTCACCACCCTTCCCACTTTCACTGTGGAAAAAGTACTGGTCAGTAAGACTCCAGAGTTCAGGTGCAATCAGATTGGTAAAGTGAAAGAAACGCAGTAGGTTGGCAGATACTCTGGGTGAACCATAATATCCTATTTCTCAGAAGAGTAATTTTTGGGTTTTGGGTTTTGGGTTTTGATCTGTTTTTGAAATTCAAGGTATTATGAAGGAATATTAATTGAGTCCAGAATAATTAATCTCTGCAGAAGGGTATATGAACCGTGTTTATTTCTATCTAAGAGAAGCTCAGTCTCATTATGACCAAAGATCAAATGGTCACAAATGGAGTGCAGGGAATATCATCTTATATGGACAAGTTAGATTAAAATTGTTTTAATACGTAATATTTTTTTAATATTTGAACATTCCCAAAGACTATGAAGGGTATTCTTCCCTTCTAGTTTTCTTTATTCAGATTTCAAAAGAGATTGAACTCTAAGCAAAATGGATCTATGAAGGTTTGTGTTGGACTCTTAAAAAAATTCACCCCACATTTGTCTTTTATTGTAATAGTCAGTGACTCAGCTAGCATTTAGCAGAGAAATTCTCCTTTAGATTTATTACAATTCAAGAATTACAGGCCATCAGCCTTCGACTGCTCATGTGCAACAGGCTGAATATCTTGCTGATGTTTAGTGGCAGACAATATCTTCAAATAGTAAAACATGATGACTTCAACATTACTGTGTTACAGTTGACTGAGCTGAGCACTTGAGCATTGCCAGCTAGAATCAAGGGCACACAGTTTTCACTAGAGGAAGGTCAATTATCACTAATAATCTTTCCTAGAAGTTTAAATCGTATAAACTCTTTCATATGGATCCTAGGGTTTGGATCAGAAAGATTCAGCATTACCATTCTGAGATTATTGTTAAGGAGGGAAGCTAAGCTCAGTGCTTTGGGTACACTCTCTGCCATGCCTTGTGTACATGTCACTATAAAGTCAGTATAAATCATGCCCTTGCTTCACTAGTGAGATACTAAGTACGGTGGAGTATGGGAGCCATACTCTATCCTCCACCATCTCTGGGAGGTAGTCTCTAAAGGAATATAACATTGACCATGCTCTGGGAATACAACAGGATAGGAGGGATATGTTGAAAAGTAGAGGGTTATTGTCCTTCCTGAGAATTGTCCCTGCATTCAAGCAGATCGTTCGAATTCTTGCCTGAGAAAGAAAGAAGTAGTAGTTAGTAGTAGTTAGTTCTTTTCCTCTGTGTGTGTATCACTGACTGGCTATGAACATAGGTTGTATTTTATTTGTTGTTGGGGTTTGGGGGGGGGGGGTTAATATACAAATTAAGTTCTTCTATATTCCCAAATTCTGTTTTACTTTATTTTGTAGGCCAGACTGGCTGATCTTTTCCCTGCTGTGTTATTGCAGACCATGTCTGAATGAAGTCTTTTGAATTTTGAACATAATTACACTTAAAGTGTATGAACTGAACACTTTATCATTTATTTTACCATTTTGCCAGGAAATACACAATTTTGAAGGCAAGTGGTATAACTCCCCCTGCAGTTTTCAATGGAAGAGAATATTTACAATATCCTACATTCACAGCATTAATACAGTAATATTAGAGGTAATTTTCAGTAGGTTAGGTCAGGTTCTAGAAGCAGGCAATCATGGTAGCACAGAGATCCATACGTTTCAGTTCAGCTGTGTCTTGTTTAAAAATAGCTACTCTCTCAACATTGTGCTGCAACTTGAACAGACACTTCCATTGACATCTAAACTTGCTAGACTTTTGTATCTAAAAAAATCAGATATAGGAAGTCTATATTTCCTTGTGGCTGTTAGAATTCAGTTCTAATCTATAAAATCAAGAAAAGGTCACCATCCTAAGATAAAGGACATGCTAATACAGGAATTAATAGAATGCTTTGTTACATAACTTGGAATAGAGTTTTGGTTGTTTGGTGGCTTTTTGTTTCTCAGTTGAATTTTGGAAGTTGTGGGGTAAGAAACTGCATTTTATATATAGGCTGCTTTTAAAAGAATTACAGGGGAAAAGAGCATTAAAAATACTTAATCTAGTACTATATGTCTTAACTGTAATTTCTGGAGTTTCAGAACTGCAACCAAGTGCAGCAAGTCCAGACAAGATGATTTCATATAATGAATTCAAAATATTATTTTCTCTCCAGACGACAGCTCTATAATTCACCAGATTAATATGAAATATAGAACTAAAATAATCTCAAACCATAAAAAAATTGATCATGAACTTTCATATCCAGTAAACTGTAAGGCTTCACATTTTAATCTGACTTGCATTTTGATGAAAGTCTGGAATCCTTTGAAATTTGCTAGATATTAAAGGACAAGTGTGCAAGTAATCTTTTGGACTCTTTACCACCTTTTTTATGACAATTAATAGATTTGTTATATTTTGATTTATACTCCATGAGGAAATTTGATCATCCAATTGTATAGCAATTCTTTGCTTGCTTTCAAACAATCAAGAAGCATTAATCCAAACCATTCAGGATCAAAACCTGCAGCACCAGCAAGCACTGTATTCATAATGAGTCAGTGGACATCAGCATATTTCTACAGGACAACACATGTATGAGTGTTTTGGCAGGACTGAGGTTTGCATGGTTCTAATTCTGTGAAATATGCCATTCTACATACAGAAAAAATTTGGAACAGAACTTTCAAACTAACAGATGCAAAAATAATAGGGCAGGAAAGAACACAAGCTTGCCTTCTTTCCTATTGAAATTTCTTTTACCCCAGTGTTTTGGTGAATGCTTTTGTGACAACGATTATTCTTCCAACTTCATTTGGCAGAGTGCCAATGCAGACTCACATGGCTCTAGTTATGGCCAGAAAGGCATAAAACACCTACAAGGACCTAATGTGGGCAGATCTTCACTTAGATTGCTTTTTGCTCCCAATTTCAAAAGAGTGCTGAGCACACAATTCCATTATAGAGTGTGTTGGGAAAGCAAAGTTGGAAGTTACAAACACTGGATTCTGTTTATAGAGCTGTTATTAATTTTCTTATTATCTCAGTTGCATAGTCTGTGGTGCCTCCGTTTTTCTACATACTCACTTGAGATATTAAAGCATAACTCAGATGTATCTAATAAGGTTAGAGTACTTTTGAGATCCTTGCCTAGAAGGTACTGAAAAACTTGTAGCTATTGTTAAGGTCCATTGGCCTATTCCTGCTTCTCTATGAAGATGCCATGAAAATCCCCATCTCTTCTTTTGTGTTAATCTGTTATTAAGGTGCAGGTATATAATAATTATTTTTAATATGTAGGGATGTATTGACCATTGTGTAGTTGTAATTTCAGTCTATATGTAATCAAAGAGAAAAAGGAGGAAAGGTATATAAAATATACCACTTTATACTATTTTATGCTGTTTTATAGTTTTTTTAATAGAAAATGCCACTATTTTTACCCATGGTCCATACACTACTGTCCATGTGCTTTATTTCTAATTCACACAAGCGTCTCTCTGGGTAGGAGCTATTTGGATCCAAAATACTCACCTAGTGTTTGGTTTCCACCAGCACAGCCCATCAGGCAGCTTATTCATGTGCATTTCAATATTTTCTCCTCATCTATGTTTCCTGTTAAAAACTCTTTCAGAATGATTGTATGCCTACTACCTCACCAAATGTAATGTCTACACAAAGCCTTCCAGAGGCAAGACCTGTGTAAAGGAAAAGCTAACACAGTGACTTCTGATGGTTACTTGCAGTAAAATCTAGTTAACATAATTTAAGGCTTAAAAAAATTAGAAGATCTTATAAGGATTTAAAAATCATAATTAAATACTGCAGTTTAATATTATGGTGGCATTTAGGATAAAAAGATGTTCTGCTTGCTGGTCATTTGCAACACATCAGTGGCTCCTGGCACAATGCACTAACTTGCTAGCTGAAAATTCTGTATAAATAAAGACCATAGTTATATACAGAATAAATGAACAAGTGAGTTTACACATTTTCCACAAAGTTTCTGATAAGAGGATTTTTGTGAAGTTTCTTTTGTTTTTCTCTTTTGCCCATGAGGCATTCTGTCTGTCCTTATACCAACAGTCTCAAACTCATCTTGTGCCTCCACCTCTCTGTTCAAATGCAACAACTTCTTCCCATTGACAATTTAGAAAGATGCAGGGGGTCATGAAGATTGACAGTATGTGGGTGTTTCCTGTCTGACAGAAGGAATCAACCATGGGAAAAAGGGCACCATGCTGAGCTCTCAAAATAATAGGACAGCATATGTGTTTACAGTGTGGAAGCTCTATTAGGCATTTCCCTCTCCAAAGTACCACGTTCCATGCCAAGTGCATGACAAATAAACAAACAAAGCCTGAGTGTAACTCTGCACAGAAATCAAGCAATGTTCGCACAAGTGAATTTCTTTATGTTATAGGATCATCCTGTTTGAAGAAATGTAGTGCTATGTAGCAAATACCTTCTTTCCTTTTACATGTTTAAACTTTACCTAATGATATTCTTGATGATAACATTTGTGGTTGCTGTTCTCACTCAGGCATCCATGCTCCGCTGTGTTTTTCATCCAGCTGAAGTTACACATCCTTGACCACAAGTTTACTCTAAGGTCTTTTTCTACTTGGAAGCTTGTCACTTCATTAACAAACCCATTGTAGTATCAGCTTCCAGACAGCACTCTGCTCACCCAAAGTCTTCCCTTTAAACCGTTTTACACTTATATGATACATGAAAACACAATTCACAACTTAAAAAAATGCTGAGCTACTCAAACATGTCCTGTGGAAAGCTTTTCCTTCTCTCCAAGGAACTATAAATCTGTGGGGAAGATTTAAAGCATATGAAGATAAGTATTCTAATAAAAGGCTGCTATATAATATTGTGTTTATAATTGTCTATATGAACACAATTGTTCTTTACATGTCTCCACCTTACTGTCGAAGAATTTATTGAGGAATACTTTTTGTTATTATTTTTGGTTGGGGGTAATGGGATCCCTCTTGCATTGGTCTGCAGGAGCAATTCCAGGCTCTGCTCTGCTGTCACCACATGCATACGTGAGCACACACATCTCAGTGATGAAAGACAAACTTCTGTTTACGTGTTTCATAGCTGAGACATTAAATTGCAGTTTGCATGATCTATCCAGAATAAGCATACTTATTAAGACACTGAAGAAAAGACAAAAGAGTTGGAATTTCACCAGGCAGTTGAAAGACTTAGGCAACTTCTTTTTCTATATTTATGTTTTCAACAATTCAGTGGCATTGAAAAATTTTTGCAAATCTCCCTTACCTTTGAAACCTCAGACTCTGACCAAAAATTGCTTTTAATACAGAACTTTTATTCAGAAAGTTGTCCCTAGGCCTACGTTGTCAGGATGACAACAATGATGAATTGTTCTTTGAGGAACTAAGAGATGCCTCTAAATCATCTGCCCTTGTCCTCATGAGGGACTTCAAGTTGCCGGATGGGGGAATACTACACTGCTGGCACAAATAGGTCCAGAAGATTCCTAAAACACAGACTGGGGAAAGAGAAGCTGGCAAGCAGCCCCACAGAAGGGTATCTGGCAGTTTTGGTTGATGGCAAGTGGAATATGAGTTAACAATGTGTCCTGACAACAAAAAGGGCCAACCATGTCCTGGGGTGCATCAAGCACAGCATTGGTAGCCAGTGAAAGGAGGTGATAGTCCCACTCCACTCTGCAGTGGTGCAGCCTCACCTCAAGTATTGTGTGCAGTTTTGGGCACCACAATATAAGGATATAAAGTTGTAGAGCATCCAGAGGAGTACCAAGAAGATGGTGAAGGATTTAGAGGGGAAGTTGTATGAGGAAAGGCTGAAGTTACTTGGTTTGTTCAGCCTGGAGGAGACTGAGGGGAGACCTCATTAAGATCTATAACTTCCTCACAAGGGGAAGCAGAAGGGCAGGAGCTGATCTCTTCTCTCTGGTGATCAGCAACAGGGCCTGAGGGAATGGCAGAAAGCTGTGCCAGGGGAGCTGTAAGTTGTATATTAGGAAAAGGTTCTTCACTCAGAGAGTGGTCAAGCACTAGAACAGACTCCCCAGGGAAGCAGTCGTGGCACCAAGCCTGACAGAATTCAGGAAGCATCTAGACAATGCTCTTTGACACATGGTGTTACTTTTTGAGGCTGTCTTGTGCATAGACAAGAATTAGACTCAATGATCCTTGTGAGTCCTTCCAACTCAGGACATTCTATGATTTTGTGATTCTGTGGCCCTGTCTGGATCTTTGGCTCCCTGGGGACCTGTGTACTAGGAATGGTGGCAGGTCCCCTGGGAAGTCAGGGCCTGTCTTGCCAGCCTAGTCAGAAGCAGGACAGTTGGGCATGGGGCAATCCCAACCCAAGGCAACAGGCACCTCCCTAGGAGTAGGCTGAGACTAGGACAAGGCATGGGGGACCCATGGCTGAGCAGGGCAAAGCTGTGGGGAGCTGGAAACCAGCCCCACTGCCAAATCACTGAGTCAGAATTTGATGGCTTGAGGTGGACTGAGATGGGGTCCTGGGCTCTGGGCAGGTCGTAGAGCCCCAGAAGGCTTGGGCAGGGACAGTTAGGCCTGTCAGTGCCCTCAGGGCCTGGGCATAAACTTGGTGACCACCAACATAATTTATCCAGTGCCTCTTCTGGATTTGATTTGGAGTTCTAAAATGGTAGAATTGTGAGCTAACAGCTTCTACCTGCAGCAGGCAAGATTTTGAATCCTTAGGTAAACTAGTTCAAAAGACTGTTGTAACCAGCCTATATTAAAAGAACAGACACAATCACAGCAATCCCAGTTGCTCCTAAACTTTCATCAGAAGGAGCAATCTCTTTCTAATCATTGCAGTATGACTCAGTTTTCTGCATTTCATGTCCTTTGGAATCATTTCAAAGAGATTTTGCTCCCACTAAAAATAGAATTACAGGGCTTTTTCACTGTTGTTATTCTCATGATTCTCCTTTGACACATGCTGATACTGTATTTGATATGACATCAGCTTTGTGATAAGAGAACTTACTATTAGCCCTAAAATTGCATTTTTTCAGCAGCATATCGCCCTAGTGGGTAGACATCTCAGCTAGAGAAAATTGTCATTGCTCCCATGACTGGCAATTAACTCAAACTGAAGACTTGATTCTCAAGTTTTGGAAAAAATGGTGAAAAAAATCCATCAGGTCTCCCCTGTAGCAATACATTTATGTCCTGTTCATCTGGTACTGACTTACAGTCTTTTATGAATACACTGCCTGTCAATCTTATTATTAAATAAACGTGCTGAAAGGCTTTCAGACTTATCTGGAGCCAGATGTTACAAATAAGGTGTCTTTGATGAGTTTTCTTAATTTGGTTGCTGGTACTACAAGCTCTCTCTGCTTAGCACTCCGTCTATGATAGGCAATACTTGTATCTTACTTGCAGAGCTGGGAAACCAAGGTACAGGAAGATTCAGTAAGGTCCCCAAAGCCTCCAGAGCTGGGGAGAACCAGATAGAAAATCCAAAAGTGTATCCAAAACTTCTGTTTCAAGCACCCGTAGGCAAGAGAACAACATGTTGTTGTAGTAAGAACTGTGGTTTCTTCATAACCCTCTTTATCACAGTTATGGGAGAATCAAGTAAAGAAAATTATTGGGATGTCTTCTGAATTATGCCAGGGTGCTGAGCAACTGTAATAAAACAGAAACTTTGTGTTCTGATAGCCTAATTTAGACAGATACAGGGATTTGTCTGACTGTCCTATGCTGTCAGCACGAGGGAAAGTTTTCATATATCCTAGTCTGTGACCCATAAAATACAAAAAGATAATGCATTAGAAAAGGACAACAGCATGCTGTTTGAATTGAACTGGCTTTTAAAAGTAATTTTGAAATAATCATTGCACAATCTTTATGATTAATAGAAATAACGGAAGAAGACAGCCTTAAAAAGACTTCTCTGAGAACATTTGGAATTCAGCTGTAATCCTTCAGGGCTCTATGGATGACTTGGAACAGCCAAAAGTGTATTTAGCTGTGCATATTTTCACTGGTTTTAAGCCAATCAAATAAAATATACTGAAATTCAATTAGCAACACTATGCTGCTATTGCTTTTTCATTGTCAGTGTTTTGCATTACCCAGTGGCTGCTAAAAAAATAAAATCTTCCTTGAATCTTAGAATAAGACCTTCCTTTGCCACAAGGACTTGAATCTGCAGTTTGCCAGATCCAGCATTTTCCTTCATCCCCAGCATCAGAGACTGCACAACTGGATCCAAGCAATGGGATCAATTACATATATTTCTGAAAGCAATCTTCTTCATTTCAATGAGAGTGTTTACCAGAGCAGGGAGCTGAAGAACAGGACCTTGTTGGGGCAGATACCTTTCTCAACATACTTGTTTACTCCATGAACAGTCCATTTTGTTCTACTAAAATGACAGCTTACATCCTAGAAAATAAAAAGATCAATTGCCAAAGCAAGCAACAGTTTAGGAAATTCATGGTAAGAAGAGCAAACTTCAGGAGGAACATCATTTTTCATTGTGGACATTCTTCATTTTAAAACCATAAAATGCAGTGCATAGCTTTGGGAAAACGTAAGATCTATATTGCATTTCGTCTGCCTGACAGCGTTGTTATCTATTAGAAACTGATTTTATCTTTGTTTTTTTTCCTCATAATAGTTGTTTCTGCCACAGTAAGTGCTTTACTCCTGTCTTTTGAAGATAGTTTGATGCTGTAAAAGAAATCAAGCAGCATTAGGAAATTTGCACTCTTATTGATTTTAGAGCACATGGTAGATAAGCTTCAGTAAATAATTTTTGATGTGTTCCTCAGTTAATTAAATTCAGAGTCAGGGGCAGGGACAGAAAACCTCCAAAGGAAGCTTGATGGTTTCTTGGAAAATGACCCACTGAGAAGAAAAAATATTATACCTAGGTTAATTCTTGCCACTTCTACTTGTTGTTGGGCAGGTAATAGGTTATTACTGTCATATACTTTCCAAAAAAGAGTTCAAATACTGTATGCATTCATTCTACTATTTAGAATCAGAGCCTGATACTTTTTCTTGCTTTGAGAGTGCTCTTAATCTGTGAATTGCCTACAAATTCAAGTAAATGCTTGAAGAATATCATCTCAGTGTGACTGAAGGTAGAGGAGTTGGGATTATATGTTTGAAAAGCAAAACCAAAATGTCCTAGATCTTTCAGGTAACTACCCTGTGCTTGGGAGCTTATTTAGAGATATATACCACAAAGTGACAAAATACAAATATAAATTCCTCAGTAGGAGCACTGTCTTTAACCTATAGCAGAAAAATATGGTGTATCTGTTATGTCTCTTTAAAGTTGTGACATAGCATACCAGCCTACACACACCCATTTCTTAAAATAACTTTTTAGGACATTATAAATATTGTTAATAAATGGAACATATGGAGGTAATGTATTTAGGCTTGTGCAGTTTGCCTGAGTGGATACTATTTGATACTTTAGTAAAAAATTGGAATGATTCAAAATCAACTTAGTATTCACTAAAAGGATCTAAACTGGCTTAAGTGACATTATCTCAAAACGTAATTGTAAAAAAGGACAAGCTATGGGGTTGATGGCTTTCTTTGAAGACTTCTTATCTCTGTTTGGCCTTAGTTTTATGCTATTTAACATTTGAAATGTGACCTGTAAGTCTCTTTAAAATCATTGCTAACAAAGTTTTCAGTGAACACAAGGGCTGGGACAGCAGCCAACAGCAGAAAGGATGAAGACACAGATTCAGTCATTTACATGTAAGCAGGAGGCAAGCTAGCAAATCACCTTCCTCCTGATAAGACATAGTGCAGCCACTCATCTGGCAGTGGGACCTGGAGGTCACATTCCAGTAGAAGGCCGTGGTAGCAGATGATCAGCTGCATGTGAGATTGCATGACTGAGGTAGCCAGTGCAATCTTTGACTGCATCATTTGAGGTACAGGGGAGTAGGAGGTACACCCGATTTTTGGATTTTGCTTTAATGCCCAGTTTGGGTATCAATGATATCTGCAAATCTGAGGTGCTTCTTGCTGTTTAAAAATGAAGCTGCCAGAGAGCCAAATACCTTAGATTTTGTTGGATTTAAAAAAGGAAAAGCAATGGGTAACTTAAATACCATCAGTCAATTCCTGCATGGGGAATAAGGGGGGATGCATAGCCATCAGGGCACTGTGGTGCACTCCCTTTCATGTCCCACAAACCCCATCATGGAAGCCCAGCCCAGGTGGAACACCAGTGTCCCCAAGGGCAAAACTTACAAGCACTGACAGCACAAAAAGGGGGTTATTTTCTACTGTGGGCCATTTGCAATGGCAAGCAACATTCCTCACTTTCTTTCTAAAGCATAAGGCATGCCAACATACAGAACTGTGCAGGACATTCTCACTCACGATCAGACCTATAGCAGAGTGAAGTTAGGTGTCATACCCATAACATAAACCACATAAGGAACAAAACTCTGCTTCAGGAATCCATGGTCTTTCTGCAGTGCCTTCTGATACTGACTTCTCATAGCAACCTACATGGCAGTTCTGTTTTCATGCTCAGTGCTCACTAAATAAAATTTGGCTACTGGCATGAGCTTGCTTTTAAAGTGCAGTAGCATTACCTGGGTATTTGAACTGTAATTACCAACAGTTTACTGGAGCACTGGCAGAGTAATATGCCTTCATTGCAGCAATGGTAGACACTAACTCTTGCTTCTCCTTTCCAGTCAATTTCTGTGAGCTAGAAATAACACATAATGAATTATACCCCACAATAATCCCTGTGCCCCAATTGAGCTCACCGCCTGCAATGTTTGAACAACAAATGTTGTTAATAACCTGTCTAATGTATGACAAGAAGATCTGCTTCTATTAACATTTTTCTGTAAGTGAAAATGAAATCTTAAAACTCCTGTTTTTAAAAAACCCTCTGATAGGAAAGTCTGTCCATCTCTTACTCCATATGGATCACTGTAACTCGTCGCTCTAAAGGTGTCAGGCACTCTAAAGGTGTCTGGTTCTTGTTGTTTACTGGATCATTTTGTAAGCCATTTCAAGACAATTCTGCAAATTAAGACAGAAGAACCCTCAGAAATTAACCCAAAGGTGAAATGAAAATACAGAGTATGTATGTTTTCTATGACAAGCTGTGGGCAGGTTACAGAAATTTGATTCTGATGTTTTAAGTTTCTTAATGGCTACACCAGGATAGCATAAAGAGCAGACATAGGCTGTATGTCTGTTGTCAAATTATGGTTACCTCAACAACGCTCCAGTCACAGAGACACAGTCATGGATGCAGGGACACTCCTGCTCTCCCTCTCTGTCTTTCTTTTGCTTACCACCAAATGTTTACATGGAGAATGTAGCTAATTAGAGCTCAACACACATAATGTGACCCTGTGTGGAGGTGTTTGACAACTCCCACCTTCTGAAAAGGTTCCTTTCCAACCTTACTGTGCTCTTCCCTTTCCATTGATGCAGTTAACATAGGATCCCACTCAGATGGCATGAAGCACCCCTCTAGGGCAATCTAGCTCACAAGAACTGCTAAGAAGACAAGGAGCAATGTGCCAGTCACATCTCATCTACTAGTTTACCTATAGCATGAGAGCAGACTGCAGTTAAATAAGGTGCTCTATAAGGTACAGAATAAAGGATTACTCTTTCAGTCTTAACAGACAAAAGGTGGAGGATGAGAACAGACTTGCTGATGGACAGGGAACACCAGCCTAGTGTCTTCAAGATCTTTGGGCACTTTTTTCACTGGCTGTCAGGTCCTTGAAAATCCTTTCAGTACATGGGACCCAAGAAGCTTATGAAGGAACCAGAATTCAAGATCACATCCTCTATTTTCCTGTTCAGGATCTGCTTAAAACGCTTCTGCTTAAGAGCCAACTGTTGCAAGGAGTAGAAGTGGTGTGTCCTCTGAAAGTATGTTTTTACCGATAGCCGGTTTGTTGTGCTCTGCCCACTGCAGTGCTATGGCTTGGTCTTGCCTTTCTTACCTGTATGTCAGAAGTGATCACTGCTCCTGAATACTGTTTCCTTTTAAGTCTACTTGACAACTTCATCATAGACGTAAAACTGGACTATGTGTTGCAGGGATAAGCTGAGGTTTCCTTACTTCAATTACTTTCACGAAAATATAGTTACAAGGACTGACTTGCACAGCTTTTATCAGTAGCTGTTTCTCCTTTATTTCCACTTCAAAACTAGCAAAGATGATGGAAGTATACAGGTGAAAAAAAAAACCTGTGACTGCTAGAAGCCCTACTAAATATCAGATGAAATATCAAAGAGTTAGAAAGGTGATGTTCTCTGTATTTTTTACAGTTGTCCTTAAATTCTGCATATTTTGTATTTTAGTTTATGTCTATGTCTCTAAGCCTATCCATGATGATGATGATGATGATGATGATGTCTCCATGAGGAAAAATAGACCATTAAGTAAGTTCAGCATGAGAGATTGTCTTTCAGCATTTGAGCTGAGTTAATTAGCATGAATTGAGAGCATATATTACTTTCTACTGACAGTATAGCATGGAATATATAAACCCAGAAATAACATGGGTTTTTTGGTTGGGAGACATCCTAACGGTTGTTTATTTAAAATTCTTCAGTGAAATGCTAAGAGTGTAGAAATTTTAATAAAACCTTGCTGATTTGTATAGAACATGAGGTGCTGCAATTAAATAGGTGTTAACAAAAGTAAAACAAAAATTACTTTCAAACAATTCTGTTGAAACCCTATCTCACTGCAATAGCTCATTTTCTTGTCTCTCATGCAGTCATGGTTTCATTAGTTCTGCAGTAAAAAGAATAATCCAGTCCAGGCAGGATCTGAATCCTAATGATAGACAGGAAGGATGGAAGGAAAAAACTAAGTGCCCTTAACATATGACAGCCTAACTTTGGTCCAGCCTTGGAGAGCACTGCAAATGTGAATAAAGAATTATACAAAATTGCAAGAGAATCTTCCTTCTGACTTAAAGCCAATATCCCTTTCTTCATCCAATTGCTCTTAAATATGCAGCTTTATTTTTTTTCAGAGCATTACCTTGTCAAAGCAACACGTTGCTTTTGGTGATAAGCTCCAAACCAGCAAGACATTTAGTTCTACAGTATCAGATAAAGGAAATTTTCTAGGTCAGATTTTTGTATGTTGGGTGACTACTAAGCTATAAATGAATTAATTAGAGACATTTCCATATTATACATGGCAAGTTATTTCTTATACTACAAGGAAGAGAAATGTTGGAGGGGAGCTGCCATTTTGTGATTCATCATGTTTCCAGCTTTCCTCCTGCTTTGTATGCATCCTACTGCAAGCAGCTGCTATTGTGTTGTTACTGATGCATTTTTCACACAGGCTGTAATCTCAGTTTTTGCTTGCAGCAGTGAACATTGTATTTCTATATTTTCTACATGGTTTCAGGGGTCTGGAGACTGCAGATTTACATGCTCTGCTCTGTTACACAAATCATACCTATGGACTAGAAAAAAAAATCCAATGGAAAAGAAGAGAAAGTCTTGTAACTCACATGCAAATAAACAGAGCTGAATTTTTCTACATTAATTACACCAATATTCAAGGATGAAAGTCTCCATGGCAACCTTATTGTCATATGGCATGCATAAAGCTTCAAGTATCCTATGAAACTACTATTCACCTTTTAAAAAACTGAAGGACAGGGGAAAAGACATATTAAGGTGTGCATCAGCAAACATCATAGCTGTGTCTATAAATAACTGGAATGAATTTGAGGTCTTTACTGGTGGGATTTTTTTAATAAGTCTTTGCACATGCAAAGTACTTATTCATGACAGTGCTGTTTAGGATCTGGATGGGGACTCCAAGGTCAACCACGTCTTTATGTGAGGAGCTTCCTCATTCTTCTCATTATCTGCATCTCAGATTATCATTGTAAGGGAAGAATAGCTATTGTAGAACCCTACCATACACTGTAGCAAGGAGTATATCTGCTGAGACAGAGAACTTAGTAGAGTCAGAGCAGAAAATCAAACATGGCCACTTCTTTCCCCAACAGATTTTAACAGCATCATTTTTGTTGTTCTTCTTGTACTGGCAAATGGATCCTGTAGGCCTGATACCAATGCAAGGCAAACTGACAGAATATGCACTAAAGAACCAACTTCATAAATGCACAGACAAGTATGACACTGGGGAAGATCACTTTTTTTTTGTAGAGACAAGTCATGCCCCACAAATCCACATGAGTCCTCTGAAGTGGTTTAAGTGGATTGACCACACGGACAAGCATCATAGGCTCATGGTCCACGTTACCTCCAGAAGGCTGTCAGCAAGATTTCCTCCTCCCCGCCAAGCAGAAAGCTCTTCAAGAGACTCAGTTGCTACAGGCTAAAAGGAGAAAGTGCTCTCATGGATTAGTATTTCACTAAAAGTCAGGAACCAAATTGTAGTAACAAATGACATTTTTGCAAAGGGGGAGAGGTTGCAGAAATTGGTGCTAGGACCTATGTAGTTTAACCTATCCCTAAATGACCTACAAATGAGTAGAGAGTGCAGTGTTGATTTGTAGATGATGCTAGATTTTTCAGGTCAATGGTCAAAAGAAAGAAAAAAGTGAACTGCGACAGGCTGCAGAAGATTATTAGAAGAATGATGGGTGAATAAAATAGAATATAAATTTCACTGTCTGTGAGGTCATTTGCAACAGGAAAAACAACCCTCACTTTGCATATAGAATGATTGGCTCTGAACTAGCAATTACAATTCAGAAAAGAGATCTTGGAATT
Source organism: Bucco capensis (assembly GCA_013396975.1). Lineage (NCBI taxonomy): Eukaryota > Metazoa > Chordata > Aves > Piciformes > Bucconidae > Bucco > Bucco capensis. Next base: position 348,733 of record VWZO01011206.1, on the reverse strand, counting down.
ATAATAAATAGTTCTGTGGAAATGTCAGCTCAAAGCTTGGCAGTGGTCAAAAAAAACCAAATAGAACAGAGAACAAAAGAAGAAACATCACTAGGTTGCTGTATAGATCTAGATGGCTAGCTGCATCCTCAGTAGGATGCATAACCTTCATCCCTCCATCTCAAGAGAATCCAGTACCATTAGAAAAAGCATAGCAAAAGGTAACACTGATGGTTAAGGTATGGGGCTTCCACACAAGAAGAGATTAAGCAGACCAGGATCCTTCTGCCTGGAAGATAAATGACCTTTATGGTATCTATAAAGTCCTGATAATACAGAAGTAAATAAAGGATGATTATTTACTGCATCTCAGTATAAGGGCAAAGGGGCATCAAATGAATCATAACAGCAACATGCTGAAAGCAAACAAGAGGGGTCACCTTCTTATACAATCCATAGTTCAGGTGTGGAATCCCTTACTGCTGGAGGCTGTGAGTGCTACAAGATTTCTAAGGAGTTCAAAGAGAAATTCAGATATTTCATACAAAAAAGGTCCTTCAAGGATTATCAAGCAAAACAAGCCTGAATCTCAGATTGAAGAAGCATTGTGGTGTGGTTTTGTCACTTCTTTGTGCTTCATGCTTTGCATCACTTCCTAGCCACCATCAGAGATATAGTACTGAATAAAGTGCTCATCGACCCTGGCCTGGAGCAGGCATTCTTATGTTAAACCATTATTCCACCACATTAGAAGTGGGATAATACACACAGTCAGCATGTTTTCCTCTGTAGCATGGATCTGTGCTTCCTATACAGTTAGGCCACCTCTATCTCAAGTCTTGTATATGTTTGCTCTTAAAAGATGTCATCCTTCCCAAAGAGTCTTGATCCTTAAGCTACAAATCTAGCCTATTGTCTTTCTGACCATTGAAGGATACTCTTGAGGTCCTGGTGCAATTCTTGATCAAAACAAGGGAATGTACCTTAGTCTTGGCACATTCTAGATTTGGATTTGAAGAGGGATTAAAAAGATCTTAGTGTATGCCTTCCTGATGATGATAGAGAACTATTTTCATTGTTCACTCTTGGTCATGCAGTAGTGTAATTTTTTCTTCACAAAACTGACATATGTCCAAGGATGTGCACTTTAACAGAGAAACGTACTGAATGCACAGGGATGATGACAAGCTGCATTCTGCAACTATGGATTGCTAGAAAGATAATTTCTTTCTCTTTTCGTTCAGCATCTGTGTGAAGGCACAGTATGAAATCAGAATGATAAAGTGTAAAAACCATTTACTATTTCTCATCCTTACAGCCAATTTGAAGAGTAAGGACTCTGTGGGTAGACTGTAAAATGGTTGAAACCCTGACAAGAGCATTAGGCTCAAATAACTCAGTGGTTCAAAATCTAGCTAGCAGTTGATTACTGTAACTGCTCCTCAGGATATAGTACTGAGCCCAATTGTTTGACCTCTCTACCCAAGATCCAGGTGATGAGAGAGAATTCAAATAACACCAAACCTAGGGTATGCAGTTGCTAAGGCAGAAAGGAGAGCTGCATGCAGAGAGACCTCAACAGCTGGAGAAATGGGCTAAAAAAAACCCTCCTGAAGTTCAACAAAGACAAATGCATGCTTTCACCTGGGATTGAACAATCCTATGATGCAACACGGGCTGAGAACTGAGCAGTCAGGTGGGCAGCTTTGCAGAGAAGGAGCTAGGGGTGCTGTGGCCAACAGGTCAAAAATGAGTAGCAATGCACCCTTGAAGCAATGCAGGCCACTGCATACTGGGCCAAGCTAGAGAGAGTATAACCAGCAGGTCAAGGGAAGCGATGCTTCTCCTACAAGCAGCTCTTTTAAGACCCCAACTGGAGGACTGGCAAGCGAAACACCAACACACTGGAGCAAATCTGGAGGGAAACTGCAAAGTCACTGAGAGTCTGGTACACATGATGTACAAGGAGAGGCTGAGGAAACTTGATTTGTTCAGACAGGAGAAGAGATAGAGGGTTTCAGGCAACCAAGTGCTGTCATCAGCTGTCTTCTGCAGTTTGTAGAATAGACAGACTCAGAATGGTTGGAGGCACACAGCAAAAGGACAGGAGGCAAGTTCACAAGTCACAACAAGGGAAATTCTAACCGTGAGGTAAAAAGATCACAGTCACGATCACAATCAGAATCACACTGGCTCGGGTTGTGCAGCGAATTTTCAGAACTTCCATTCCTGGAAATATTTGGAAGATGACTGCACAAAACACAGACCAACCTCATCTAACTTTGAAGTTAGCCCTGCTTGGAGCAGGGTGCTGAATAGACTGTCCTGAGATGCAAAGAGATGCTGAGTATTTCTCTATCATGTTCAAAGAGAATGGGGTGCACCTGTTTGTGTGTGCTGAGCAGGTTGGTGTGGAGCTGCTTATGCAGCTGCTCAGACCATCTGGAAGGACTATCTCCTCATATTCTCTCTTGATGTCTACCAAGCCTCACAGAACATAAATACCTCCCAGCTGGCAGGCCCAAGTATCCTCTACAGCACAATTTGTCCTGCAAGGAGGGAAATTAGTATATGGCTGTTGGCATTTTAAAGATGTAAAGGGAGTTTCCTTATAGCTGAAACACTATCTAGGAAAAGACTGTAAAAGTGTTACCTTAATTCTTTGTTATCTGTGATTTTTTTTTTCATTTATTTATGTTTAAGTATTTATTCTAGTAGGTAAAAATGTCTTATTTTGCCCTTTTTATCTTTTGGAGTTTATTTTAGATATTATTCTTTCATGTTTGGGTAGAAGCCAACAATTCTTACCTTTCACTCAGGAGACTAGGAAGGCTCCGTCTTGGGAAAATACATATTTATATATAGAAAAGCTTGTGGTTACACATATTAAATGTAATAGAACAAATTTACTCCTACCAAAGCTATTAGTCTATCAGCTAAGTATGCACTTCAGGTTTTTAAAAGCATATTATGGACTCAGCAGACCAGAATGACAATACAGAAGTTACTCTATTCTATCTGATAAATAGCTAATTGTATCTTTTATTCAAATTTTTATTTACCATTTAAGAGTCATTCAAGTCCATTAAATTTTGTACAGATAGTACTCTTGTTTATCTTCATATGTAACAAAATTTCATTTGTTCAGCTGAATTGAACATGTGTTTTGAGTTGTTAGTTGCATGTACATGAAGAAATATGCTATTCAACATGTCATGAAAAGCTTAATCATATAAAGAAATTGCATCTAGGGTGCATCTCTTCCTTCTGCCTATTGCTGCCTCCCTTGGGGCTTCTCCAAGCTTCTCAAATCCCTGTGATGAAGCATATTTCAGCATTTGGAGAGTTATTAAAATCTACCACAAAAATAATTTGCCTTCATACGAGAATAAGATAAAAAAATATGGTATTCCAGTTCTGACTGATGACAGCATAAACATGTAAAACAGTTAGTTGTAGCTCGATGTGAAAGCCACATAAGGAAAGGAACATCCCAGCTTTTCCATTTGTTTTCAGGACCATTTCATGGAAGCTTTGATGAATTAAGCTCATTGTTATTTAGCAAATACATAAGTTTTCTTCCTTTGAAGTGAACCAACATTAAGGATGTTTGAGTGCCCTGCTTAAGCAGGTTCTCAGTTTATATCAGTTTCGAAAACATCAACATTGAAGAGTGACCTCTTTTAAATAATTTCTAGAGATCTCTAAAATGTTATATTATTCAAGTGTTATGTATGGAATTTAAAATGCCTAAAAATGACATTTAATTAGTGGAATTTTCCATAAAATGTGCCACACCACCATTGTAAATGGATTGGTCCATGGGGAGTGACCTGAAAAATGTAAACAACCTGGTAAAAGTAACAACTTTTAACTGTTGATCCATCAGTGTTTTTAAGCACAAGCTTAACTTTACCAAATAGGTAGTCCCATACCTGTGGAAGTAATGGGACCATTTCTAGAAATATATAAAGAAAAAGAAATATTTTCATCTTTTTAGTTTCATACAGAAAAAGAGTATGCCCAAATCGGTGAATGACCAGGTTCATCATTTCCTATATATCTGTAAATGGCTTACAACAATTAGACAAGTCATTTACCATCAGAAGGAATAAAAGCACTTATTTTTGACAAGCATGTAAAATACCACTGTAGAGTTTTGATATTGCTCTCTGCATTTTTACAGAGGTTTTTTAAAGTTTTTTGTGGAACACAGAATTTAGGCTAAAAGCATTTTTGAAACTAGGAGGATGGTGGTGGTAGTAGTCTTTGTTGTAGAATTTGAAGAGGCTTAGCAGGAATCACTGGGCTTAAAGTAATGCTTCTTTTTTCTTTAGTCAACAGACAGAATGGCAATAAAAAACCAGTTCTTGTGGGAAACAGTCCTTCAAAATCCAAGCCTACTAAAATCTGTAAAATGACCTTTGTTCTGGAAAATGTGGATGATGATGCTTCTCTTTCTCCTCCAAATAACAAACAGTCCTGAATTTATTCAGCCACATTCCAGCTTTCAGATGTGGGTGCTACCATAAACTTCGCATTCACTTGCACTGCGTATTAGTAAAGATTTCTTTTATCCTAGTATAAAGATTTATTTCATCTTGGTATAATAATGGAGCAAATAATAAGAAAAGTTTTCAAAACCTCATTTTGTATTCTCTGTTGGCAAGAAACTAAGATTTTTCTTCTCTGAATTTCAGTTATAATATTTCTTACTGTAGCACAATTTCTTTGTGTTGTCAAGAAAACCCATCTTTCTTTTGCATTGTCATGCTGACAATGCAAAAAGTGTGACACATTTAAATTTATTACTTATTGATTTATTATACCTGTAGAATTTGAGCCAGAAGATATAACTTACCTTCTACTGCAGATCTTGTTGATGATTTTCAATGTACCTCACAAAACAACAGTGAACTAAGCACTCCATAGGTAGCTGTTATTGTCCAATTTAATTTATGATTTGATAAATATGGAACACAAAGGTTAGAGGGAGCTCACCGAGGAAATCCTTACCACTTCTATTCCTGTTATCCTTTCTGTTTCTCATTGTGGCTTCCAAAATGTAATTGGGATTTGATTCTGTGGTTCAGTATCTTCTGAGTTTATCAGTTTGCATTTTTGTTTTCCTGACCTTTACACCTTCAACAAGCTCTGTGCATAAACATCATGAGCCACATACTTGTTACAAACTGGTGCAACTGCTCAGGTTTCAGTGACCCTATAGTTGTTTACAACAGCAGAGACTCTTGTCATGAATTCCAAACATAAATGACATGTTTCAAATACCTCTCATGAATGTAGTGTTTTGGTTTTTGTAATCTGAATGCTGAAGAAGGATTTACCTAATCCTCAAGAGCACTGCTTTTTATGGGTATTTTCCTTTTTTTTTTTCCCTAATGATCCCAGTTGCCATCATGTCCTGTAAGGATATTTCTGTCAAACAGGAGTTAGAGTATCACTGTTTCCTGAAGAGGTCACTCCTTGACTGTTTGTCATATAGACAGGGATATTATTGACCAACAGTATTGCCTTTAGAAAGCCAAACCAGTATTTCTTTTGAGAGTTATGCATTATATATGCCTACTTCTTTTTTAATGTTTTAGTAAAACTGCGTGTGGCCAGCTGGTAATACAGTGGTTATAATTAAGATGTCAACTTTTTTATAGATAGAAATATTTTCTTTTCTGAATACAGAAAATATCAGTCATTGTGTGATAACTATCTGCACACCCTAGTTTTCATTGACAATTGCTATATTGTAACTAACAACATGAACACTTATGCATAGACTGTGGAACAGCTCCGAGATTGCTTGTATTCATTGCTACATTTTTTAAAATCAGTGTTATGCCACTATCTGAGTATACAACCAAAAGAGACCATTGCAGAAGATTTTCAGGAGAGGAATTGATTAAAAATGATCTTTCATAGTCAGATTTCCATGTGATTTCCCTGAAGTGACCATCATTGGTCATCAACCAGTTACAATAATTATCTCTCATTACTATGAACAGGTGAATGGAATTTTAAACTTGTGCTTTATCTCAGGAATGTCTGACAGGAAGATAAATAATGAATATAATGTAGAAGCCTAGTATCTTAGACAGATAGGGACTCTGGATGGAACAAAGGAAATGGAAAGGATATTCTCATTATATATGTTGTGCCTTAGACATCTGGCCCAATTTTGTTCACAGAAAATCACCCAACCAGAAAAGTTTTTAAAAAAACAACAAACCAAACAGGAAATAATAGTTAACTCAGAGCAGTTTCTCAGTCCTGCTCACCAGGAGATTCTGCCAATTTCCAAGTCAGAAAAAGACAAGGTCATACCAGGAGCAGAATGGGAGCATGGGTGGATAACAAGGTGGCTTCTTTTAGTGTAAGGTGTTTCCAAGACTGAGCTCAATTTCAGTTGCCATACTGACATAATGCCATTGGTTTTCACGGGAATTGTCCCAAGTTGTTAGAAGTGTCTAGGCAGCTCTCCATTAAGTGAATTACATGATTGCGTTGGTGTGTTCTTAGTAAAATCCTATACCTATCAAATTTGGCACATGGACAAGCTAGGTGCTGAAGAGCTGTAGAAACAATTTTCCAACTGAACAGATCTTTAGCCACTCAGCATCAACACATGGATATAGAGTTTCCCTGTGTCCGTTCCTCTTTCATCTCCCACCATCCTGACACCCTAAATAAGGCTGCACAGACTGTTACTTTCACAACATGATGATGACGAAGTCCTGCACTGCCACAGTTTTCACAAGCTGACCCATTCTGGTGCCTAAATAGGAGCTTCAGAAAAAACGTTCTTATGGGTAAATGCTGAAGTACTTGATAAAATGCTATCCTTACTGCACCCAGTGCACAATGATTAATACAGAAGGGAAGAGTTCGCTTTTTTCCTACCCTTTATAAAAAATAGTAACTGTATATTGAGTATTCCATTGTGTGATCCATTGTAAAGGGATAACTCTGAGTAGGTGCTATTAAATCTAAAAGCACACAGAGATTCCTTCACTTCTGATTAAGTTAGTAATCTCTTGGTTTAATCCCTACAATCCATTTTACCAAGTCTTTGATCACTCTGAAAAGATATTTGTTTCAGTTCCAAAACAGTACGTGTATGCCTTTATTATAACAACCCTTCCCTTGCAAGATTATATGTCTGTGCTGTTCAACCCTTTTCCACATCTTGTGTCACCACACAATGAACTCTGCAGAATACAGTTAACAGCTGTTGTGCTGCTGGCAAGGGTGACATTGCATGCAAGCTGCCTCCCAGTTCAAAAGGAAAAACTTTAAAAAATATTAAGAGACTGAAAACCTTAAACCCTCAAAGTTAAGGCAGACTATGAAAAGTGGGGCATTGCTTGAGAATGGATCCTCTGAACTGTTATGGTAGCTGGCCGTGATCTCTCTAGAAAACGATTTCCTCTTCAAAATGTATTCCTTAAACAAAATCCTCGAAGCCTTGATTTCCATAGGAGAGAACAGGACTCCATAGTCCAAAGAAAGAATAAGGAAGGGGTATTTGTCACTTTTTAAATATGTTGTTATTAATGGTATTTTTAATTTCTGTTAACAGCTCCTTAATTCCAGTAAGCCCTTCTTCTGGCAAGAAGTCATTGTGGGAAGTCTGTGGGGCATTTCTTAAAAGGCTGCACTTTACTCTTCCATTTATTAGTCCTGGACACTTTTGAATCTCTATGCTTTTTCCCTGGACTTGAGGACTGTCAGATCTCAAGGCTTGAGGAGGAAGCCTGTGGTTGCCTTGCATAAAGTCCAGAACACGGTGCCACCACACAGAGCATGGGGAGAGTCTTCGACAACTGCAGTTTCCTCCTCTGAATCCAGTGCTTTCTATGGATATTGCTTCCTAACTTTAGTCAGAAGCACTGGTTCTTGTACCAAAAGACCAGAACAAATAGCTCTGATGTTTCCTGCTGTCTGGGGAGATTTACCATTAACTCAGTCTTCTGAAATCCTGTTGTAATACCTTGTGAGGTTTGGAAGTGAGAAGTAAGGTTTGGGGTTACCCACGGTCTAACTAACAGAACAACAATAACATTAAGAAAGTAACATTAGGCTGTGTCCTTTGTTCATTTTCTGCAACATCCAACCACTCTTCAGTTATAAAACAGCTGATACATACCAATTCTGCCCTTGCACTTCAGTTTCCTTCCTCCAGCTTCACTAAATGACTGGATATTTTTGTATGCTTCTTTCTAAGATCTCAGGCTCAGTGCCTATTTATATATATATATACACACATATACGTATGTGTGTAAGTATACATGTGTTCATGTAAAATATTTATATACACACACGTATATAATATATATATGCATGTATATGTGCACTTAACATACTACTAGGAAGAAGATGATGTTTATAGCTTTTATGGATTTACACAATCTGCGCTTTGAACCAGAGGAGTCATAGCTCTTGAAGCAGCTTTTTTCATTTATATGTGTGGCCAGAGTGGGATGGAAAGATGTGGCCAGTTTTGCCAACTTTCTCACCAGAACCTGTTGATAAAACCAGTCTACTTAATATTTCTAGTGTTTTGTTTGGGATAGCATTCATGGCTGCACTTGAAGGAGGAGCTCAGGATCATTTAGATTCAAATCTTTATTCTGTCACTGATTCCTCATAGTGAATTAGAAAAGCCATTTAGTCTCTCTACCTTATTGCCTTACAGACCAGGGAGTGGGACACTACTGTAAGAATACTGACAATATTTTTATTCTAAGATCCTCTGCTTCATGGGGATTGATAAAAGTACTTTTGCATACAGCATTGAAAATAGGAGACACAAGTTGTTCAGCTGAGCTTTTTTAGACATTTGATAAACATCTAGTAATTGTGAGGATTTTTTTTTTCACTGCAGTTTATTAATACAAATCACTTGTTTCTATTGCCAGTTCTAGCAAGCTAGCTAGCTGCCAAGGTGCTAATGAGCATACAGTTTGAATAGTAATTCCAGTGCCACTGGCCATGATTTTTAAGAACACTGCTGAATATAGATGGTGCTGTCCTGACCCTTCTCTCTGCTTCCAACTTGGATGAGTTCTACTCTGCTCCAGAACACGTGTCATCTTCTTTAACTGAGAAGTTTAGAACATTTTGTTTTGTTTTTCACTGAAAGCATGCTGCTACTTCTGAAGGCATCCTTATGTTAGAGAAATAGCCAAAATTTGCTTCCGTATCCTGAAGTCGCTCACGGAAAAGCAACTGTGTTTTGACTGGAGCAATTCTAATGTTGAAGGCAATAAAAGAGGCCACCATCAGACATGTGACTTTGAGCCCTTTCATAGTTGTAGAATTATGATTATAGCAGTTGGATTTCTTTCTTTGCCTCATCTCATCAATACCTCATCTACTACTGCTGTCCCTCATACCAATTTATATAAGAATTTGAGGTGTAGACATACAGGCCAGAAGAATTTTGGAAGGCAAGACACTGAGTCCAGCTAACAGGGACTGTTCTTTCCTGTGTGATAGTTTAATAAAATAATGTTATCAAATACCACTCTCCTGTTTCAATCCATGAAATTGGATACTGAAGGGAATGACCAGGGTTCATTAGCATAAGGTATTTGCTGGGCTATTGATATTCCACCATCATTTCCATGAGTTGCATGTTGGATTGTCATTCTTTCAGGTCAGCTATGCCTGCACTCCTTTAGGCTTCAAGAGAAAAATTGAAGAATTCTCCAATGCAAAGGTTCCTGTCAAGCTATTCATCATTGAGAAGCATTGGGAACTACATATATTTTGTTGCAACTTTGAGAATTAAAAGCATGTTATACAAAAGATGGGTTTTTAAAAATAGCAAATTGCTATCTTTGCCCAAGCACATGTGTAAGAATATAGCACTACAGAAAACTACCTTCGTAACTGTAGGCCAGAGACTAAACAATCGGCAGAATAACTATTTTCTCCCTCTTAAGTATGGAATGTATGGCTAGGCTTCGCGAACAAAGATCCAGGGAGGGCTCCATCCACGCTCCTCATCAGCGCCTTTTACAAGTGCGTTGATAAAAAGAGGATAGCAGATAGCACCCTCGAGCCTGCGCAATGGATTTTTTTTAGGTGAGACACAGCATGCGCAGAGCTGGACCCACCCTTTAGTCCTAAGGTTCATCTGCCAGGGCCTAGCAAGCTTGGACGCTGGCAGCAAAGTCCTTAGGACATAGGTTTTATTAGAGTGTCCTTCTCTTAGACAGATGGCCTCACAGGGCTAAACAAGCTCCATCTGCCCGGGTTTGGAATCAGAGTTGTCCTTCTCCTAGGATGACTGCCAGAAGGCTAATGAGCACATCCTACCCATACAAGGATTATAGGAACATGTATGGCTA